>JABUQX010049348.1:22500-34529 GCA_015478945.1 Trachelipus rathkii | reverse complement strand
TATGTGTAGTGAAGTAAGATGATGATTTCTCTCTGTGCAAGTGGTTCACGTAGACTGTTCCGTTACTGGCGCTCAAGGTTTCCCATGGCATTGCCTCTTTTGGTCAGGTGATCTCCTTATGTCACCCGGCTGTCCCAATAGCACAGCAGCAGGGATAATCGGGAAACCTGCTTGCTGCCGAGTTCAGAATGTTTACCACTTCGTTGCAGGTTGACCCATATTAAGGCATCACTGTACCTGAAATTGTAGCTCTCCAAAATGTCTTGATATTTGCATACTCCACTCTCATTCCGTACCAGAGTACCCTACGGGACACGAAGCATACTCTGTTGCATTGCTGTAAGTGTACATCATACGTAACGTCGTATTCTGCGGAGTCCATAGCAGAGTAGTAGAGCTCCAGCCCTGCAACTTCACTGGCAATACACAAGGTTTACCAACTGACCTCGCGAAGCAGCTCGCGTCACGCATTTCTTTCTCTGTTAAGATAACTAGCTTATATTGTGCCATGGTCCAGTTCATTTTTATGCACCTCGAAGCAACAGCTCAGAGGACAACTTTGGCAAATACAACTTCGTACAAGATCGTTCAGTTCACCGCTGGGTAAACACTGACGGACCATCCGACTGTACATTTCAGATGGATAATAAACATCATCCAGGTCATTGGCAATCGGCAACGGAAGCTTAAGTTCCACAATCTTCCGAATATCGAACGCAGTTAAACTTGAGCTACGTAGATAATATGGGGGATTGCTAAAGTCTATACGCCCAACGGTAGTGCGCACATGATTTTTGTCATTCTGAGGGAATATGCAAAAGATAGGGATCCTGATGCACGCAAAGGGATGTGATATCAGCAATTCGAGATATAATGGAAGTCAACACTCCGATTATTGTATATCAGCTACAAAAGTCTCCAAGAAAAATTTTACCTCTTTTATGTTGACTAGTGTATAATATAATAAAGATAATAATAATAATTAATGAATCTGAACGCATAATCAATAATAAATACATAATAATATAATAATAATAATAATAATCAATAATAATAATCATATTCAATAATCAATAATAATAAATAATAATACAATTAATAATAATAATGATCAATACCTGTACAAATTCTTATTTATCCCAGGTCTATAGACTTCTAAGAGCAGGGTTGGCACAAAATAAAATCAGATGGTTTAACTTTAAATCAACTGATTTTTTTTTTCAAAAAACATTGTCGACTTTTTTTTATTTTTTTTATTTTTTAGGGCAAATTTTTTTTTATAATTATAATTAATCAATCAGCTATCAATCAACCGTAATTATCGGTAAACGTATACTTTCCATCTCTATATTAACTAAGTAAATTTCATCACTGTAGTCTTTCAAGTATTTTTAATCCAGAAATAAAAAAAAATTAGAGTACCTCCAGTATTATAACATATATATATAATTTAAATGAACTTACTTAACTATAAACTGGCATATATTAACTAAACTTATTATTAATAGGTCAATAATTTAGCGATTATTTATTATTTTTTACAAAAATCTAAATAACCACGCAATTTGTCTAAAAAACTTAAAAAAAAAGTTTAAAAAATCTCAAAAAAAAAAAAAAAAAAAAAAACCCCAGCATTGTTTTCTAGACTCTAGGCGTATTATAGAACGGTTCCGAGTGTGACAAATATTGTTCTCACTACTTAAAAGTTTCGAAACTACTACGAGTCCGCGGTCACTTTATCATGATCATTTGTTCACATAGCTATATCAAGCTTTCTATGTATTATTCTTTTTATGCAAAATCATAACTGAGTAAACGACAAATCAATTACTGAATTCTCTCTTTACACGCAACACAATTTGAGCAGCAAGTTCCGGTTATTTCCGCCGGAACCAAGCTAGTTCCTGCCGCAACCGGAACTTCTAAGAAATAGAGGTTCCGGCTGGAACCTGGTTCCGGTACATCAATAATCTAAACACATTGAACTTTAGATCTATAACTCTTATTCCAGGCACATCATTCTCACTACTATTCGCTCTCAACACAAAGGTAACAACAACGCCTCATCGCTAAGACCCTACGCTCACTTAAAAGACTCTTAGTATCTTACATCCACCCAACGATTTTAATTGCCCAACCACCTTCGCTGCCATTTACAACTTTCTCTACTACCTCGCACATCCGTTCCCTTTTCATCCAAAATATATCCTAAATATTTAAACTTAGACAATTGTTCCTGCTGCTCACCATTTAACATAACTTCACACTGAGGACAGTCCTCACTCTTATCTATGTTTACTTTCAAACCCTCCTTTTCCACACCCTGCAAATCGCTCTACCAATCTCTCAACTCTCTTTAGATTCGCCACACAAGCCCAAATCATCCGTATATAATAGGTAGAGCGAACCTTCCACTCTCTTCCTTCTCTATCATTCTAACACCATCCCCTATCACCCCCACCTCTAAATTTTTTAATAACCCCATCCATATACAAATTGAATAACCAAGATGACATAACTCATCCCTGCCTCACTCCGCTATTAATGTTAAACAAATCATCTTCGACTCTATCTTATTCTTTCTTACACACGTTCACTATGCTCATACATACTTTTGATTCTATTTTCCAGCACTTACTACCAACACCACTCACTATACACCTCCAACCGCATTGACATCTTGAGCTTCCGCTATTCAATCCCTATTCATATTGTCTGTTGCAAATTCATAAAACCTAAATACCAATTCTTCTTCTTCTTCCCTCTCATTTTCTCATCCATTTGTTTCAATGTAAAAATTTGATCCACCATCCTCTACCACTTAAAATGCACTTGTTCTTCATCAGATCAGTCTTTCAGTCACTTGACGCACTCTTTCGACTAACATACCAAACATATATCTCCCTACAACACTCCAATAAACCTAATTCCCTTGTAATCCAACAGTTCCTTATACCCTTACCCATAACTAAAGGTATCTTATTAATGCTCCTCTCTCCAATCCCTCGGACTATAATCCCTAAATGCTTTGTTAGCAGCACTTTCACAATCAATTCAACTCACCCATCTCGCGCCTTCATATATACTATATCTATATACTTATATTATACTTTATATATATATATATATATATATATATATATAACTAATATATAATATATATATATAATATATATATATATATATATATATATATATATATATATTATACTACATATATATATATATATATATAAATTAATATATATAATGGCCGGTATATGGAGGGGCTGTAGGTATATATATATATTAAAAAATAATAAATATAATGTATATATTATAGTATATATATATATACGGTAATAGTAATATATACTATATATATATATAATATATATATATATATATATATTATATATTTTATATAATACTATATAGTATATATTATATATATATTATATATATATATATATATATTCAGTGTGGCACTCGACCGATACCAGTACTCACAATTTTTTCAAAACGATCCGGGTGGTAGAAGAATTACTGGTACTTTATTATCGCACAATAATCATGTACATTTGACTGCAAGTTAGAAGCAAAGGATGAAACCTTAATATAATATTATTATATATATATCTATATTAATATAATATTTAATGTTTTAATATACTATATAATATATGAATGTATTATGTATAATAAATATTAATAGATTATCTTAACTGGTATCTAGCCTTTATTGATGAGCGAATATTTAACTTAATTACATTAGAGGGTGATAGACTCTTTGTCGCCTATAATAACCAGTATTGGCTAATCTCAAGTTTATTGAATAAAGAATAATATGTTTTGGATTTTAAAATTTGTATAAGTAATCCCGTGCGACAAGCTAAATAATAGATATATATATATATATATATATATATATTATATATAGTTATATATTAGGGGGATGCAACCGGAGTTCCGCTCCGGCATCCGGCTTGGCCGGTTAGTTCCGCCGCCATATTTTTTTTCAAAGTATCCGGCTCGCCGGCCGGGCCTGGTCTCCGACTTTCTCCGGCACGGAGACCTTATTAATTATTTTGATCATGCTCTTTTTGGACAATTAAAAAATTCTTAAACTATACAATTTATATGATAATAATAAGAGCATCTCTAATGAATATATAATTTAATTTTATGAGAAGACTTGATTTTAAGTTATTGGTAAAATTTATTTTAATATTATAATATATTTATTTATATTTAGTTGACTTTTAATATTGTCAAACTAATAACTAATATTTATAACTATAATAATATAGATAAATATAATACCGGAACTAGGCCTTAGCACTTTTGACAATCTGACTAATTATTTGATAAAACCTATCTCTAAAAGGGTTTGATATTCCAACTAACACTTTTTGATAATCTAAGCTTTAGAAATGAGCACGAACTACAGAAATAGGTAAACTTGGTAAAGAACTAATTTTACAACTACTATGGTCCTTAATCTGAACAAAACTAGAACTTAAACATTAACAGACATTATATCCTCAAGTTTCTACTTAAATTATTAAAGAGCTTTTAAAGTTTTAAACAAACTAACATTTTGATACTCTCTTTTGTGTGCTATTAACTATAATAATAAATATAAGTATTTATATATATATCCAAATATGTATCTCATGTATTTTTATTATATTTAAGAATTATTATTCATCATATAAAAATAACGAAAGTATTTATATTTTGTTTATATTATATTTATAATATTATACGTAATAAGTTTACTAGATTACACTATTACGTATATAATACTAATAGATTATAAAGTGCTTGTGACCAGTGTTATCGATACTTGGTAAGATATCATAATAGAGATTTGTTTGAGAAAATGGTAAATTATGATTGATGTAGAACACGAAAAAGTCAGTGAAAAAGGGGTAGTTCAAATAGTCTTTTGTGATCTCAGGATTTAAGGGCGGTAACATTTCATAATATTTAAAATTCAAATGCGCTCTTTTAAATTGTAGTTGAAGGAAACAGGGCTGATGCAGCTTAGTTGTTGGAGAAAGTACGATTCCTTTTACTCGTGTATAATAATATTTCGCTGAGCTTGGCCTAACATTTCTACTCAGTAGCACGAGAAGAGGAGTTATTCTACCTAGTAAATTCAGGTAAGATGCAATCAGAGATATAAGAGCTTTTCTGCAAGCTATACAACGATGGATCAGCATACCGATTTTGTCAGTTCCATAGAGATGTGCCTTGTGATATATATGTCAGCAAAATATTTATCCACAGTAGTTTGAATATAATTTTCCTAATTTCATGTTGTTTTTCTCTCATTTATCTATGAGAGAGGTTTAGCAATTTTAATACTTTTTTCTCTTTGATCAGCTCCACTTGGTTCTATGTGCAAATCTGAATATTCTTCTCATTTTTCGTTGCTGACGATTTTTTTTTCTTGAGCAATCACGACATTGTCATCCAAAGCACTTTCCAGAATTATATGACACGTGTTTTGCCTTCTCACAATATCTCCGAGTTTTCACTCTTTTCAGATGTATCATCGACGTGGTCAGCTTGAGGCTTGTATATCATCTGCATTTGTGTTGCAGTTAAAATGCCAGATACTGAAATACTCTAATGTAATGAGATTTTCCCTGTATTTTTGTAGAAAAGTTATATAACAAGAGCACCTTCAGCTTGTATATAAATTTTTAGATTTTTCTGATCAAAATAATTCCCCACAGAAGGGAGACTATATGTTCGTATTGTGATTTTCAGAGTATGTTAAAAGTACATAAATGTTATTCTCCTCTTCTCTTTAATGGTCCTTCATCACATGTAAACTCTCTCATCACTCCTCCTCTGTATTAACAGAATGTTTATTAAAGCCTCATTGTCGCTGGACGAAACCTTTTACACCATTCCGATCTCTTTCAACCATAATATTTCAAAACAATGTGTGGTTATTGCAATGCAGGCAAGATATAATATACAAGGATGGTAAATCTCAGAGGCCATACTCAATCTAATCACACATGATACAACGTATATCGTTTAGTTAATTCTCATAAATGTGACTAATAGCAAATTCTAAAGTATATTGTAGCTAATTTAACTTCCATGTGAATTTCACTTCAATTCGATTCTGTATATTGTTTGTTCGAAAGATTGAAAAGAATATATAGTATAATTTGCAATTTTTTGTGAGTTCTATATGTCCTTTGCTATCAGCATTTAATTAATGATGTAAATTACCATCTATGAGTTTCCTCACACTTGGATAATGCTTTGTATTGGCAAATTTTGTAAGATATTTTAGTAATTATCGGTATATATTATTTATGAGTATATTTGGTATATAAGGGATTGCAGTTCTTTCCTACATAACGTAGATTTAAATCTTTTAGATTATGTAAATTTTATTGAAAAAAAATATAGCAAGCATATGTATTTAAATAGTTGTAAAATAGTAGAATAATAAAACATGTCTCATTTATAAACACCTGTCGCTCTCATTACTTTTGTAATGTTTGTTGCATTATCTGTTAGGACAATATAATGAATATTTTCTGATTTTTAAATATCCAGCTCTTGAGCCATCAATTTTTAATTTTTTTAGACAAATTATTTTTCTGCTGAAATGAGAAAACCTAATACTAACTGATTTGATTGTCCACTTCTTCCTATTTAAAATCTTTATCATTCCAATGCCTGACATAACTATAAAGCCTTCATTGTTTAATATATGACTAATATGTAGTTAAGTACTAAAATATCAGATGTTGTAATGAATTAAGCTTGAATTTCTTTGTAGTTTTTTTACCACTTTTATATATTCTCGCTGGCTTCGTTCTTCTAAAAAGTTACCTCCCATTGATGGAATATTTTATTGTGGACATACGGGATTTATTAACTTCTTAATCCCAATGTCTTCTACAAAAGAAATGGCAGATTGTCCACAGCATCATTTCCCCAATTTTGAACATGAATTTCCTGTGCTTTTTTCAATATTCATTATTCACGAATGTGAATGAGAATACGATTATTTCAAACAGTGCTAAGGTCTGAGTAAAATCTTTTTTAATATAAGAGGGTACGATTAATTGGATGATATGGATTGGACTTGGATCAATCATCTTATACTACTAACTGATGTTTGATGGAATATCATTTTTTTCATTTTTCTGTACTTACTTTTCCTCTTGAGATTTACAGATACTTATACTTCAAAAATATAAGTGGTATTATTGTTTCCTTTTCAAAATATAATAATCCACAATAAACGGCTTTGTGTATATATTTGAAAGCTTTTACTTTGGGTTTCCTCATGATAGTAATTGGTATTCCCAGTTATACTGACACAAAAGACTCATCACAGCCTTATACTCATATTATCGTTTATTATTTATCTTATAAAGTAATCTCCACACTAAGAAGACATAATATCCAGAATTTCAATTAATTACAGATTTTCTATTAAATTTATTTTTAGAGATAAAAATCGTAAAAATAAAATATATTTATATGTTAATAAATATAATATATATATATATATATATATTAATTATATATATATTTAACTATATATATATATTATATATTATATTAATATATATATTAAGTATATATACTGAAACCATGTCTCTAAACCAATTCAATCTCTTTTAATAGTTATGCTATCTGATACAGTAGTGGGCCACATGGTTTATGCCTGCCAAACATTACCTATAATATTATAAATATATACAATATATATAATATATCTTTAAAATAGGTAATGTATATAAAGAAAAAGTTAAATTTTATTCTCCGGGCCGGGAGTACATCGCACTCAACTCCACGTGCTCCGGAATTAATAATATTTTCATATTCTACTCGGACTCTCGGCTCTCTGGCCTCCGAGGCCATCAAAAATTAGCTCATCCGGTGCATGCTAGGTGAGTATCTCCAATCTAATATTTATATATATATATATATATATATCCTATATAATATATACAATATATAATAATATATAGATTATATTAATATATATATATAATATAATAAATTTATGATAATATAGGCCTATATATTATATATATACTATCTATATTACTATCCCTTCTATATATATAATTTATGTATATATGAGCGGGGCGGGCTCGGTGAACCGAAAACATGGGGAGGCACTTCAAATATATATATATATATATTAATATATATCATATATATATGATGTAAGTATTATATTTTATTTTTATTTTACTGATAATATTATATATAATATACTATATATTATAGTGTATATATATATATATATATATTATATATATAATATATTATATATAATAATTATATTAATATATTGTAAAAATCTAAACGTTGTTTCCTTGTATAAATCCTGTTAGATCTGTAAATAAGACTCAATAATCGAGTCAAGTGCAAAAGTTTAAGACTCATCAAATTAAAAAACAAACGAGGAAAAACAAGGCAAAAGATTTTCTTAACTCGTATATTTTCTACACAAATATTATTTCTTAACAACACATTTTCTTTATATTAAAACCATTGTAAATCAGTTTTTAAAGTTATCGGTATTTCAATCTGTTCTACCCTAATCTAATTTAGCCTAAAATTATTTATAAGAATTAAAATGCTTTCACAATATTATTCCTTATAAAATGCACAAATACCTTTATCACGTATGGTAAATAGGCTCGACTTTCCCACGTTAATTCCGGACTGACGCAATCGTTTCCGTGAGACACTAGGGATAGAAATACTTTTGCAGCAACAAGTTGTGAAACACAGTGAAAATAAACAATCTTCGGACACTGATAAGTAAAAGTTACTATTCAATAATCACAATAAAGAAAATCATCAATTTGAGGGCAATAACAGGTAACATATCGGTAACAAAAAGAAATGTAAAATTTGGACGGTAACTTGTACAATCAAATCATAAAATTGCCATACTTATACCAATATATCCCGACATAAGTGTGATGACTTCATGAATTCAACTTTCAGGCGAAGGTTAAACCTAAATTCCAACCTCTCGCTCTAGCAGGCAAGGCCAATAGGAGAGCCATGATATATTCATATTTAACTTGATGTGTCCAGACTTCCCAGCTTCTGAAACTTCATCGATGCCCGAAACAGTGTTACACTAATTAATTCATCTTTTCGTAAGCCAACCTGGGAATTATCTCCAGAAATAGATTATGACCAAGCTCTGAAGAGATTTGGTCTACTAGGTGCGCAATATTCAAATACAAATAGGCATTTTCAATGCATTCGTCTAAACATATTTAAATATTTATTATAAGCTTATAATATATTTTTTTAAGTTTTTTAATTTATTTTCCTTACCTTGTTTACGTATCTGTAGATTCGTTTTTATCTTGTTGGATTTTATCATTTTTCATTTATCCTCTGGTTATATTTCATCGTTAATAGTCTTTTGTCATAAATTTCAGTATACATATCACAAAATACCAACAGTAATGCATATTTCTTAATTGTTATTAGAAGGAACAGATTCACTCATGTTAGGGGGAGGATTTGCGTTATGCTGTGTCTATGTTTCAGATAGTTAAACCATAAGACTGATTGCATGGGGTGTAAATTCCTAAAAGATCAGCCATCGATCACACGTTAAAATCTTTACGTGGCTCGACTCTAAGCAGTTGCTCTGCCATCGTCATCCACTGCAATGAGTCCCCAATCTGGGACTAATTTTATCTTCGACTACTTAGCAACCTTGACAAATATCCGTATTAAAAAAATTTATCCTGTTTCTTTGGCAAATAAAGTAACTATTTTTTAATAAACCTATTATTCATCTCATCATCATCACTAGTTATCTCTCTACTCCATTTCAGGGCAGTCTCTCTCTCGCCATCCTCCTCTCTTCTTTATGCGGTCTCGGGTTCTCTCGAAAATCCACTCTCATCTTCTCTCTCTCTCCTTCTCTCTCCTTTCCGTCTCTCTCTCTCTCTCTCTCATCTTCTCTCTCTCTCTCTCTCTCTCTCTCCTTCTCTCTCTCTCTTCTTCATCTCTCTCTGCTCTCTCAGTCTCTCTCTCTCTCTCATCTCTCTCTCTCGTCTCTCTCTCTCTCTCTCTCTCTCTCTCTCTTCTCTCTCTCTCTCCTCTCTATCTCCTCTCTCTCTCTCTCTCCTCGTCTCTCTCTCTCTCTCTCTCTCTCTCTACTTCTCTCTCCTCTCCTCTTCTCTCTCTCTCTCTCTCTCTCTCTCACTCTCTATCTCTCCTTCTCTCTCTCTCTCATCCTCTCTTCCTCTTCTCTTCCTCTTCTCTCTCTCTCTCTCTCTCTCTCTCTCCTCATCTTCTCTCTCTCTCTCCTCCTCTCTTTCTCGGATTATGTCTAATCTCTCTGGGGATTATTATTCTAACAATTTCTCATATGACTCGGCGTGACATGGTCGAACAATTCTCTCGTACACAGCACTTACCTTCGTCTCCTCTCCGTTCACATCTCGCATTTCTATGCCTGACCTCATTTAGAATACATAGCTCTCTCAGCTTTCAAATTTTTAATTTTCTCTCGTTTTATTCAAATCTTTCTTCATCTTAGTTTCTAAACAGTTTTCGCTGAAAAAAAAAAAAAAAAAAAAAAAAACTTGGCAAAATAAAAATGTAAAAAAAAACACAAAAAAAAAAAAAAAAAATGAAAAAAAATTAAAATTGTAAAAAAATAAACCAAAAAATTTACAAAACAAAAAATATAAAGAAAAAAAACAAAAAAATTAAGGGACAAAAAAATATAAATATATCTCTCTCTAAGATCCTTCAACACATCTCCACTACTACACTCTCTCCCTTCTCTCATCCTCCTCCTCTCTCCTTCCTCTCCCTCTCTCCTGCTATAACAGTAAAAAAAATTGATAATTAAAAATAAAATATTAAAAACAAACAATGAAAATGAACTTATATTTAATTTCTTAAATAAATTTATTTTTTAAATATCTTTCAAGAAAGGCATGTTAGAGCGGAACCCTCAACCAAACTTGGGGACTAAAGTTGCCCTCTCCAGCCCCGCCCATTAAACCCTAGAAAATGGGGGGGGTGGCCCCCCCAAGTTACGCCCCCCATTATCACATTTAATAAAAATTTAACATTTAAAAAAATTTTTTTACACACACACACAAATTTTTTTTATAACACTGGAAATATTCTTAAAACTACAGGGTGAACAAAATTGCATTTTATAAAAAATTGTGTGATTTTAAACTTCTATGCCGAACTTAATTTGTTCAAAACAAGATTAAACAACATGTCCTAGAATATTAAAGTTTTAGATTTTTTAGATTAGAAAACTACGCTCCAAATGATTTCTGCCGAATCATTATCTGACGATGAAAGGGAAACATTTAATTTTGTTAATATGAAACTTTTTGTCCTGTACAAATTATTATAGAGTCTATCTTTACGGAAGAGGCAGACTTATTTAAACCTTTTTTTATTAGAATTTCTTTTAGGCAAACTTAATGACAGCCAATCCATTAGCATTAAATGTTTTCAAAGCATTTCCAATAGCATAATATATAGTAGTAATAGTATAATTTCCAATAGTATAGGTATAATTTGAAAAGAAATGTGAAAACTTCAGCTCTGCTGAGTTATTTTCCCAATCATTAAAAAAAAGTATAAGAATAATGGGTCAAACTCAAGTGCTTTTGACTTTTCTAACAAAACAAGTTTTGAAAAAATGTACTTGACAAACAAATGAGAATTTTTTTCAGAACATTACGAGTGTGAAGAAACTGAAAAAGAAGAAAAAGAAGAAATTTTTCCTCTAGAAACAGTTTTCGCTAAAACTAGCTCCGTATCCGATGTCGGTGATCAATTCATGAGTAAGGATATTCATGCAATGAAGAAACTGAATGAAGAACTTAAGACTGATACCAGTTACTTCCATACCTCCAAGGAATTCAAGAATTTTGAATCAACTTTGAAAACGATCGGAAATCTTCAAAATATTATACAGTGCATTACTTAAAATTAGAGAATAAAGTTAATATAGTAAAACAATGAATGTGTGTTTT
>JABUQX010049348.1:0-15000 GCA_015478945.1 Trachelipus rathkii | reverse complement strand
TTTTATTAACAAAACACTTATAACATTAAACCTTGAATGTTAATATCATTACAGACCAGCGAAAAGTATGCTAACGTAACAAGTTTTCATATTAACTTAAAGTCAACTAAAAACATTACCAGAACTAAGAATATAAGGTTACAAAAGACAAACCTGACACAATCCTAAGCAAGACATAAAACTGCCGAACATTAACAAAGAAATCCACACTTAACACGTAAAAGTAACTAACAATGCGGACACACACACACACACACACACACACACGACACACACACACACACACACACACACAAACCACACACACACCACACAAAAAAAAAACACCACACACACACGCACACACACACACTACACACACACACACACACACACACACACCCGCACCCACACACACCCACACCCCACACACACACACACACACACACACACACACACACACACACACACAACACACAAACACAGACGAATAAACAACCATCATCATCAATGTGGTCAATAAAATCAAACATACGAGGGAAGTAAAACAAGTTTCATATTGTTATAACATATAATTTTCATTGAAAAAAGCGTTATATAATACATTAAAAACATATAAATACATAAAAAATATAAGTTTATTTTTAAATTATATTAATATCTGATCAGCGAACATAGGATTCAAGTTGAGTAAGTCCTATATATCTCTCTAAAGATTTAACACCCTTTGAAAGAATGTAAGTATAAAGTCTTCAGCACACTAAACCATTTTTCGGCATATGTCGAATTCAGCAGAACTCATTCTCTCATACAAGAGAGAAGGTAAACTCATCCAAGCTGATAGTTATTAAAGCATTTCTGTATACGCATCTATATGGAAACCACATGTTCTCGCGTAAATACGGTAGATTTCACCGTGAGGCTATTATGTATTAAGTCATCGAAGTATGTTTCCAACATCGTTAAGATGCGATTGTTAATTCATTTTTTATTTTAAGCAACGCTGTAATATTTTCAGACGTTCGAACGATGAAACCTATACATGTACGGTAGAAGGTACACACAATCGATGGGTTTCCATAGTTGCGTACATTTCAAAGGGTTTTAATCATTGTCACACGACGGAGAGCACAACGTCCTATTCTATTTAGAACCACTGATGTTGTCTTCCCAGTTAATATTTCACTAAGCGTTGATCTTGAGAACAAAACACATTTATCCTCATACCGCAGTTACAGCAACGATGCTCGATTAAAGCTTAATGAATCCATCAGCGCCAAACGAATAAAGGTCTATTATTTGACCCTTTTGGTAGAAATACAAGCGAACGTAACGAATGCATTTGGTACGATTAAATATTAAATGACACATCATTTGGAATAACGAAGCTCCTTCGTGAAGATATCAACAACAGATGTAGAGATGCGAGGAGAGATTTCATCGTACCAGTACAGCGAAAAAAATGTCCTACTGGACGGAAATCGTATGCGTAAACAAACCTTCTAATAGGTAATGAGATTCTTTCTTTCAAAGGCCAATCAGAAGAAAGTAAACAAAGAATACAACGCAAAAACGAACCTGATCATCAGTTCAAAAAAGGGTATATATTCTCGCTAACAACAACAACAGCAACAACAACAACAACAAACACAACAACAACAACAACACAAAACAACAAACAACAACAAACAAACAACAACAACAACAACAACAACAACAACAACAACAACAACCAAGAACATTGTACAAAAATAAGTTCTTTATATACCAACCAACGAATATATGCTAACGGAACATTGTTTTCATATTAATAATGCTAACATAGCATTACCAGAACTAAGAATATTATTGTACAATAACAAAATCTAACACACATTACGCTAGAATAAACAACTACATTTAACAAAGCTCCATACTCAAAAGCAGTAAAGTACCTAGCACAGAGTACAAAGACGTAACCTATCACACTTTTTCAAGCATATCTCTAACAATCATTGTTTAATTTCTACATAAACACTAATGATTTACGTCGCAATTTCGAGTATCATTTCGGATAAACATAGCACAAAAATGAGTTTCTTTATATACTAACCAGCGATTATATGTAACATTACAATGTTTCCACAATAATAAAGCTAACATAGCATCATATTGACTAAAGAAAATAATGTAAAACGATAAACTTAACACAACTTACGCACGAAAAACAGTTACATTAACAAAGTCCACACTTAACACCTGTTAAAGTAACTAGCATTGCATTCACAAAACGTAAACCTATTCATACTTTTTAATAAGTTTCTATATATTACTGGCCCCACGAAGATATGCTTACGGAACAAAGTTTTAGCATCAATAAAGCTACATGTCATAACCTGAACTAAGAATATAATGTACAATTGCGCAAACCTAACATACCTCACGCATGAATAATCAGCTAACATCCTGAAAATTCCCTGCTTATCAAAGGTATAGTAGCTAACAGGTCATACAATACCCGATATGTTCCACTTTTCGAGCATATTAGCAGCAGATAAAGCCGTATTATCTAGACAAAATCCCTAACCAAAGTGACCAATCTAGCAAAGATGCACCATCTTGAACTATGAATTGACACGATCTTCATCAAAGTGTCACTCGTTTCGGGTATATAACATCATTTGACCTATGGAAATAAACGTAGACATTATCAAAAGTCTAGGCAAACCCTAACATTATCAACAAAAAACTAACCTGGCTCACATTTCTAACAATTCATCGTCAGTTAACCACAGTAATATCTTACAAAAACTCATAATTTCTCTTAACAAATCAGTGCTAACATACGTAGCGTATGAATAATCAGCTAACTTCCTGAAAATTCCCTACTTATCAAAGATAAAGTAGCTAACAGGTCATATATACTCGACATGTTCCCACTTTTCCAGCAATTTCAGCAACAGATAAAGACGTATTATCTAACAAATTTCCTTAAAAAAGTGGCAATCAATCAAAGATACCGCATCTTGAACTATGAATGGACACTATCTTCATCAAAGTGTCACTCGTCTCGAGTATACACATTTGAGCATGAATAAACGTAGGCATTAGCAAAATTCTCGGGCAAACCTAACATTACTCAACAAAAATCTTAACATAGCCTCACGTTTCTAACAGATCATCGGCCAGTAAACACAGTAATATCTGTTACAAAACTCATCATTTCTCTAACAAATCAGTGATAATTTCACCCCCTTATGTAAAATAAAAGAAATCCAAAATAGCATACATAATAAAATATATAAAAGAATACATCTTCCACCGAGAGATACCCCGGGGTTTCACCCCTTGCTAGATGAATGAATCCCCCATGGGGCATCACCCCGAAGGGGTGTAAGCGGAGTTTTTAGGCTCAGCCCGAAAGGGCTGAGACTTACCCCTTCCTTTGAGGGGGTAAAACCCGCTGTACACCCCTTTGGGGTGATCCCACTCTCAGGATTTCAAGAGGTGCATCCCCTTGGGTTTTCTCTTGGGAGGTGATGTGTTGCTTTAGATACTCTTGGTTAATGAAAGCTGTTTATTCGTAAGTTAGGTACGTTTATGTTAAAATTACTATATGACTGTGCCTGGAAATTAACACTATTTGTTGGAAGAAAAATGATTGAGTTTTGTAAGATATTAGCTGTGTGTAACGTGCTGATGTTATGTTAGAAACGTGGGCTTAGGTTAAGTTGTTGTTGAGTAATGTTAGGTTTGCCAGAAGAAATTTTGCTAATGTCTACGGCTTATTCATTAGTTCAAAGGATGTTATACTCGAGACGAGTGACACTTTGATGAAGATAGTCTCAATTCATAGTTCAAGATGCAGGTATCCTTGATAGATTGGCCACTTTTTTTTAAGGGAATTTGTTAGATAAACGTCTTACTGTTGCTGAAATGCTGGAAATAAGTGGGGGAACATGCGAGTATTGTATGACCTTTAGCTATTTATCTTGTGATAAGTAGGGAAAATTTCAGGATGTTTAGCGGATTATTCATGACGCATAGGTATGTTAGCACTGATTTGTTAGAGAAAATGATGAGTTTTTGTAAGAATATTACTGTGTTAACTGACGATGATGTGTCAGAAATGTGAGCCTAGGTTAAGTTTTTTGTTGAGTAATGTTTAGGTTTGCCCTAGACTTTTGAATAATGTCTACGTTTATTCACTTAGGTCAAATGATGTTATACTCGAAACGAGTGACACTTGGATAAGAAGATAGTCAATTCATAGTTCAAGATGTGGGCATCTTTGATAGATTGGTCACTTGTTAAGGGATTTTGGTTAGAATAATAGGCTTTACCTGTTTCTAATATGCTCGAAAAGTGGGAACATATCGATTATTGTATGACCTGTTATTACTTTACCTTTAATAAGTAGGGAATTTTCAGGGATGTTAGGCTGAGTTATGTCATGCGTGAGGTATGTAGGTTTTGCAATTGTAACATTATATTTTAGTTTCAAGGTTAGACATGTTAGCTTTATTGATGCTAAAACTTTTTGCGTAAGCATATCTTCGGGGGCCAGTATATATAGAACTTATAAAAAGTATGAATAGGTTTACGTTTTGTATGCAATTTAGTTACTTTTACAGGTGTTAAGTGTGGAACTTTTTTAATGTTAACTGTTTATTAGTGCGTACACGTTGTGTTAAGTTTATCGTGTGTACATATATTTTCTTAAGTTCAATAATTTGATGCTGTAGCATTCTATTATTGTGGAAACATTGTAATGTTAACCTATATTCGCTGGTAGTATATAAAGAACTCATTTTTGTGCCATGTTTATGATACTCGAAATGATACTCGAAATGCACGTAAATCAATAGTGTTAATGTAAAACTAACAATGATATGTTAGAGATATGCTGAAAAAGTGTGAATAGGTTTACGTCTTGTACGCTGTGCTAGGTACTTTACTGTTGTTAAATATGGAGCTTTGTTAATGTTAGTGGTTTATTCGTGCATTCAAGCGTAAGGTGTGTTAGATTTTGTTATTGTACAGTATATTCTTAGTTCTGTAATTGCTATGTTAGCATTATTTAACATGAAACAATGTTTTACGTTAGCATATATTCGTTGGTTGGTATTTAAAGAACTCTTATTTTTGAACTATGTTATTGTTGTTGTTGTTGTTGTTGTTGTTGTCGTTGTTGTTATTGTTGTTGTTGGTTTTGTTATATATATATTGTTGTCTAGCGAGAATATATACCCTTTTGAAGTGATATGGTTCGGTGCGTTGTATTCTTGGTTACTTTCTTCTGATTGGCTGAAAGAAAGATCTCGATTACCTATAAGGGTTGTTGACGCATTACGATTTCCGTCAGTAAGGACATTTTTTCGACTGTACTGGACGACTGGACATTCTCCTCGCCATCTCTACATCTGTTGTTGATATCTTCGACGAGGAGCTTCGTTATTCCCAATGATGTGTGTCCTTTATATTTAATCGTAAACCAAATGGCAGTCGTTACGATATGCTTGATTTACTGTACCAAAGGGTCAAATAAATAGACTTTATTCGTTTGCGCTGAATGGATTCATCAAGATTATCGACATCGTTGCTGTATGGATTAGAGGATAAGTTGTTTGTTATCCGACAAGATCAACGCTTTTAGTGAAATATCTAAACTGGTGAAGACAAATAAGTGGTTCTAATAGAAATCGACCGTTGTGCTCTCGCGTGTGACATAGGTAAAACCCGTGATGTACGCAACTAGCTGGAAACCCATCGATTGTGTGACCTTCTACCGTACATGTATAGGTTTCATCGTTGAACATCTGAAAATATTACAACATTGCTTAAAATAAAAAAATGAATTAACATCGCATCTTAACGATGTTGACATACTCGATGACTATACATTATAGCTCACGGTGATAATCTTACGCATATTTACAGCGAAAACATGTGGTTATCCCATATAATGCGGGTATACAGAAAATGCTTAATTAAACTATCAGCTGTTGGATGAGATTTACTTCTCCTTGTATGAGAGAATGAGGTTCTGCTGGAATCGATATGCGAAAAAATTGGTTTAGTGTGCTGGAAGACATTATACTTACATTCTTTCAAAGGTATTGAATCCTTAGAAGATACTATAGAACGTACCCAAACTATGGAATCCTATGTCGCTGATAAATCAGATGAATTAAATATATTTAATAAACTTATATTTTTATGTAATTTATATGTTTTATGTATTTATATAACGCTTTCAAGAAAATATATATGTTATAACACCTACAACACCCATTGTTTTATTCCCTCGTGATGTTCGATTTTATTGACTACATTGATTGTATGATAATTGTTTATTCGCTCTGGTTGTGTGCTGTGTGTGTGTGTGTGACTGATGTGTGTTGTGCTGAAACGTGTTGTGCGAGTGCGAGTGCGGGAAAACAAATGTGTGTGTGTTGTGCGTGTGTGTGCGTGTGTGTGTGTGTCTGTGTTGGTGTTGTGTGTCGTTTGTGTGTGTGTGTGTGATTGTCTCTGTGTGTGTGTGTTGTGTGTGGGTACGGCAATTGTTAGTTTACTTTACTTGGTGTTAAGTGTGGAATCTTTCGTTAATGTTGGCAGTTTTATTCTTGCTATAGGATGTGTCAGGTTTGTCTTTGTAACTTATATTCTTAGTTCTGGTAATGTTATGATTTGACTTATTATATGAAAACTGTTACGCTTAGCGATACTTCGCTAGGTCTGTAATGATAATTACACAAGGTTATGTTAAGTTTTGTTAAAATTACCATGTTAATGTAAAATTTAACATTGTTTATGTTAGGAGCACATGCTGACAAAGTGTGAATAAGTTACGTTTTTGGAGTTATGTTAGTTACTTTACTGGTGTTAAGTGTGAAACTTTGACGAGATTACGTCATCATATAACTCACATTCAAATTTTTTAGCCAATACGTTTTAAGCCTAACAGGGTTTCAAGAATTTGAACCTTGGCGCAAGGGGGCAACACCCCCTTAGGGGTAACCTACGGTCACAAAACCCGCCAGGGATCAGTTTATCACACACAATAATCATTACCAAGTTTGATAGCGATAGCTCTATTTCCTTTCATACGGAGCCTGAGGAGCGGTGCTGGGCGGTTGCGTACGGTGCAGTGTGGGTGCAGAGCTGAACACGCTGAAGGACACGCAGAAGGGTTTAAAAAACAACTCAGAAGTGATCCCCTTCGAGGATCACTTCTTTCGATGTAATAATAATAATTAAATAATGTTACATATAAAGTATGTGAGCAGCGCGCTCTCGCGCCCTGGACGTAATCTCGTCTGCGACGAGATTACGCAACTACAGCTCGGATAGCCTAACTCCCGTTAGGCCATTATAATTTTGAGTCGCTCAGATCACGCCACAAGGGGCGTAAGCGCATATCAGTGTCCACCCTCGTTGGTGACCCCCCTCTATATACATCCCACCGACTTGAAATTTACATGGATTTGAGCTTATCCCATACATAGATTATATTCCAAGGTTTCAGACCGATAGCTCTAGTTCCTTCATATCGAAAAGGGTGATGGAGCTCAAACCGGAGCATCATCACTTACAGCGATAATAATATAATTATTGTAATCATTTTCTTTCGATTACATTTTCAGTGCAAAGGACAAACCAGAGCACAGTAGAAAAGAACGATATTAAGATCGATTTAGGAGGTAATGATCACGATAAATCGATTGAAGCCACATCAAAATGATCTATCGATCATTTAAAACCTTCTAGGAACCAAAAAGCCCCCTTTGGGGGGCTCCGCCCCCTTTTGGGGTTAAAATCCTTGAGTTCAGTCTCAGAACCTCGGAAGTCGGTCTTCCAGACCTTAAATTCGGTCTCACCATCTTAAAAACCCTAGGTTCTGACGGTATTCAAAACGTCAAAATTGATGAAATGATGGAAATTTCCAAGTCAGCTGCCGACATGACTGGAATTTCCAAAAACCTTCCAAAATGGTTTTCAAGTCTTTGTCTTCGACGTGTAGGGCTGCCAATGGGGAAAATCCCCAAAATTCTCCGGAGTTGGGGATCTTACCTGAATTATGAACAAATCGTTAAAAAAGTAGCTAAAAAAAAGCTTAAAAATGCTGAAAAAGGACAAGGTAAAAAAAAAAGGTCAAGGTCGGTCAAGGTCAAGGTCAAAATCATTGGATGGGGTAAAAAAGGTCACGGTGGGGTAAAACAGGTCACGGTGGGGTAAAAAGGTCAGTTTAGCGGTAGTTTACTACTGTATACTACTGTTAGGTTTGGTTAGGTTAGGTTAGGTTAGGTTAGGTTAGGTTAGGTTAGGTTAGGTTAGGTTAGGTTAGGTTAGGTTAGGTTAGGTTAAGTTTTTTTTAGATTCGTTAGAGAAACTCTAAATAACCAGATTTTTTTTTTCAAATGTCTGCCATTTGACCAGTCGATCATTTTCCCTGTCGACGATTTGGTACTAACTTCCTCTGGCATTAAAACTAATAGATCTTATATTTCGAATATTTATATTTTAAAATTGTTCATTAATTAAATGTTAAATTAAAATTTTAAAATAACAATATAATAAGATCTTACGAGTAATATTGAATATATTTGAAGGAGCATAAATTTAAATGTAATTAATTAATTAATTAATTAATTAATTAATTAATTAATTAATTAATTAATTAATTAAATAATTAATTAATTAATAATAAATTAATTATCTTTTTTCTGACTGAAACATTATTTCCTTTGATTAGTGACTCTCTTTTCCAAGCGATCTTCAAATTTATTGTATTAAAGAATATAAAGTAATAATACAATGGCAAATACATAATTTTTTTTTCTATTTCAAAATTATTTTAGTACAATTGAGAAGGAGAATTAAACTCGAATTAAATTAAATTCAATCAAAAAGCACACCAACTGAATATACATTATTTGAATGTCCAGAAAACCTACAAAGTGAGGTAGCTATAATTAATTCAACACGTGGTGACACTTTGATCTACTCTCTAAGCTACATTCGTTCGGATTTTCTTAGATTTTAGACATAGGAGGATTGCTATATAGACATGGCTGTCTTATTTTCAAAAGAACTGCAAGAAATCTTATACATCCTAAATCTATTGAAGCTACACCTCATAAGTTAAATTATATTGAAGTATATTTATTTTATGTAGAACTTCTTTGATAACTTTTAAACACAAAAAAAAAAAAGAGATTAAAAAATCCTTGGAAAGATCCGTACCAAGGTGTGATGGCAAAAGTGTAAAATAAAATAAAAGGAAATAATAGCCCGAAGAATAGCTTTTGTTGTGATTGTAATTTCAGGAAATAAAGCTCAGGTAGATCGAAGGTGAGTAATCTCTTTGTATTTAATCCATTTTTATGATTAGGAATCTCTTTGTATTGAATCCATTTTTATGATTAGGAATCTCTTTGTATTGAATCTATTTTTTATGATTAGGAATCTGTATGTATTGAATCCATTTTTATGATTAGGAATCTCTTTGTATTGAATCCATTTTTATGATTAGGAATCTCTTTGTATTGAATCCATTTATATGATTAGGAATCTCTTTGTATTGAATCCATTTTTATGATTAGGAATCTCTTTGTATTGAATCCATTTTTATGATTAGGAATCTCTTTGTATTGAATCCATTTTTATGATTAGGAATCTAGGTAGATCGAAGGTGAGTAATCTCTTTGTATTGAATCCATTTTTATGATTAGGAATCTCTTTGTATTGAATCCATTTTTATGATTAGGAATCTCTTTGTATTGAATCCATTTTTATGATTAGGAATCTCTTTGTATTGAATATATTTTAATGAATAGGAATCTCTTTGTATTGAATTCATTTTTATCCAAACAATTGCATAGTATTGCATATTATTATTATATATTTTTTACCAGATTAGATTTCGGAATGAAAATTTTCTATGTAAACCTATGCAGGAAAATTGTTTAAATTTCTTATATATAAACTGCTTGATTTACAATAAATTCAATAATTTACTATAGTCACAAGATAATAAAAGTATATTTCGAACTGCTTTTTAAGCTATATTTCTGGAAAGAATCGAAAACGCAGACAGGTAACAAACAATTTTAGTGGCTAAGAGACAAAAAAATCATATATATATATATATATATATATATAAAGATAGATAGATAGATAGATATATAGTTATATATATATATTATATAGTATATATATATATATATATATATATATATATATATATATATATATATTGAAGAAAGATAGATAGATAGATAGATAGATAGATAGATAGATAGATAGATAGATAGATAGATAGATAGATAGATAGATAGATAGATAGATAGATAGATAGATAGATAGATAGATAGATAGATAGATAGATAAATGTAAATTTCATTGTAGATAGATAAAATATCTGTCATGCCAGTTCATATATGTAAACATAAAGCAAACAAATATTTGCTTTCTTATTTCAAAAGGGCTTCATTTTCCATTCTCTTTACTTCTACTTTGAAGCCCGGCCCTCCAGTGAACGCATCTCATTTTTAACACTTTTATAAGAAAAGCAGTTATGGAGTTATTTGAGAGTTAATTTCTTAATAGCATTTTTAATAATATTGGTGTTTATTGGATGCGTTATGTTGACGATATTTTTGCTTACAAACACCAAAGGAATTGCTAAATTTATAAATGATTTCGGCCCTTCCATCAATTTTAAACTGGAGAAAACTCAATATGATAGCCTGGCCTTTTTTTTTTTTGATGTATTAATTGTATTAGTTACTAAGACTTTTGATGAACAGATTAAATTTAAAGTATATAGAAAAATACACATACTAATATTAATATGCATAATCATTCTTCACTTTCAGCTTATATAAAAAGAGGTATAGTAATGGTGGGACAATTATATAGAATTTTTAATCCTCAATTTTGGGGAGAAGAAATTAAATATATTAAAAAGGCTTTTAAAAACTTAGAATATCCAGAGGATGTTATAAATTTAGCAATGAGATTAGCAAGGAAATATTTTTACAACCTTAATGACTCTATAATGTTCAATAAAAAAAAAACATTTTAGTATACCCTGGTAACTTTTACTTTGAATCAAGAGAAATTGTTAAAAAATGTAAAAACCATGAAATCAATACAGTTCACTTTGAAAACTATTCTAAAACCTGTTATTAAAAAGAAAAATAATAACGTTGGCCTATATAAAGTACATTATGGTGATTGCTCAAAGGAACATATAGAAGAAACTAACGATTTTTAAAGAAGTATTTACCAGCATTCATATTCTCTAAGACAGTGATTCCCAATCTTTTTTTAAGTGGAGCACCCCAAGAATAAAAAATAGACTCCATGCACCCTCTCCTTTTATATATATATATATATATATATATATATATATATATATATATATATATATATATATATATATATATATATATATATATATATATATATATATCTATTTAAGTTATATATATATATAGATATATATATATACATATATACTGTATATATATAAAGTAGTTATATATATATATATATATATATATATATATATATATATATATATATATATATATATATATATATATAGATATAGTATATATATATATATATATATATATATATATATATATATATATATATATATATATATATATATATATATATATATATATATATATATATATATATATATTATTTTTTTTTTTGTTTTATATATATATATATATATATATATATATATATATATATATATATATATATATATATATATATATATATATATATATATATATATATATATATATATATATATATAACTATCTATTTTAAATACATCAATGAGAAGGATGTGCTTGGCAATTTCTAATTGATTTAGAAATTCTTGGTTGTTGGTTGTAGCGTCTGAAGGACAATGGTTAATTTATTTATCTTTTTTGTCTTAAGATCTCTCTCTTATAGCACTAAACGTTTGCATCGCATAAATATATTAACCCAAATGAGCAAGGGAATTAACTCCAGTTTGTGCTAATTTATAATATCAGCTCTTTCAATCCATACCACCAAATTGAATCTACTGTTCTACTGTTGATTTATCATTCAATATGAGCTATAGTGGTATACGCTCCTGCACTGACTCTATTTCCCAATCTATACGGTCAGACAAGCATGTAACTGAACTTTCAACCTTGAATAATAGTGTCTGCTGAGGTGGGCTATGAACTACCTCACATATTTTTTTTTTGTTCAGCATCAACATGCTAATATATATATATATATATATATATATATATATATATATATATATATATATATATATATATATATATATATATATATATATATATATATATATATATATATGCGAAAGTATATATATATATATATGTATATATATATATATAAAGTATATGTATATAATTTTTTTCGTGGAAATATTTTTAAACACTTGTGTAAAAAAAGTATTGAAATCTAAAATTTGAGATTTTTCTTCAGACTTGTCGCGCACCCCCCTGATATTTCGAGACGCACCCCAGTTTGAAAACCACTGCACTAAGAATTGAAAATGCAAATTCAGTGCTACGAACTCGCAGAAGAAATAAAAATCACTGTATAAATACTATTAATGTTTCCCGTAATAAATAACAATGATTTTAGAAAACTGTCGGAATCTTTTTTTAATTGTTAATACAGCTTATATGAAAATTAATAAAGCTATACGGCTATTTATAAGAGGTTGACTCCAGAAACGAAAATCAATAAAATAATGTATCGTAATTTCACTAATTTTAGGGTAAATACGTTAAAATATAAGGTAACCTAACCTAATCTAACCTAATCTAACCGAACCTACCTAACCTAACCTAACCTAACCTAACCTAACCTAACCTAGCCTAACCTAACCTAACCTAACCTAGCCTAACCTAACCTAACCTAACCTAACCTAACCAAATCTAACCTAACCTAACCTAACCTAACCTAACCTAACCTAACCTAACCTAACCTAACCTAACCTAACCTAACCAAACCTAACCTAAATTAACCTAACCTAATATTAACGGAATCAACCTCTTATAAATGTCCATGTATATTTTCAATTGTTGCAATTACAAATAATATTTTGAAGTGAAATCACTTTTTTAAAAAAATCGATGGAAACAGAAACAATGAATTCGTTATTTAGGTTGCCAAGATTTCATGTGGTGTCGAAATTTTAGTTTTTATTAGGGTTGGCCGACGCACCAAGTGCGGTGCGGTGCGGTGCGGTGCGTGGTGCGCACATTTTGGTGCGGCACACAAATCCAGTGTACCGGTGCGTTGTGATGCGGTGCGTGGTGCAGAGCGCGGTGAGCATTAAACATAGAGGTGCGGTGCGGTGCGGTGCGGTCAGGTGCGGTGCGGAGTGGTGCTGTTCGGTGCTCTGCCAAACCTAGTTTTTATTATTTTTATCTTGAGTTCGTCATTTTTTAACATCGTTTGAAAAGGAAACCTAGTTCAGGTTTCGAAGGGTTGCAATTTTAATGTTTTAATTTTTTAATTCTTAAATCTTTAATTATTTAACTATTTAAGATATTGAATTTTTTCATTGACTGTCCTTAGGAAGAAGCACAGGATACCTTGAAGAATATGTTATTGATCTCGCATTGTAGTTATGACTTTGGTAAAGGGATTAAAGAAGATTTGTTTCCATGCAAAAGATTACGAACTCATACCGCTGGTATGAAAATTCTTAACTGCATCCATAATTTTATGGACACCCACAGTATTGGTGTGACAAATTTGTTGACGTGCTCAGTGACAGAGCGAAAGTAATGCTTTGAAAAAAGGCATAAGATGTGACACAAATTAAAAACGTGCCGAGAGACTGCACCATTAGTTAGTTTGTTTTTCACAGTATTTGTAGATAAAACGTATTGTAAATTCTTAAATATTTTAAAACTATTTGAAAACATTTCCCCATTAAAAATGCAATGGGTTCATTATTACCTGCAGTAGATGTTACTGCATTAATAACAGTTTGATTTTTTAATCTACTACAATTGTTTTAGGGTTCGGTCTTAAAACTTAATAAATGGTGGATTATTGAAATAAAATTTTTAATTTTTAACCTTTTACCTGTAGTCCTAGTGATAATCAGCAGGGTTATCTACCGCACTGAAACATGACAGTACCTCCAGTTAACATGGAAATTGTGCACTTCTTCTGAATTTCTAATCTTACAGTTTTATAAAAAATTACATTTGAAGATAATGAAGTACCAGTTAATATAAAACGCAAGATGATTGAAGCTCTTAAGACACCGAGAAGAAAAGGTCATGATAGTCCAGAGAAACGATATGTATTGAATGACCAAGATGACACTCGCGATTAAACACTGGCCGACTTCGTTACAGAACCTAACCATTTGTTTTTATCCAAAATTGCACATCATGCCGATACGCCCACAAAATTAAATGAAAACATGAGCTTATAGTCATAAACTCTTCTTAATAGTTCGGAAAGGCATTCTGGGCAATGTTATGTTAGTTATTTTAAAAATCTTACTGTATCAGCCACTTCCTTTTATAAGGTTACGGTGAAACAGTTCATACCATCAAGATCTTAGAGAACACAATTCTGCATAAATACTTTAATGTTTAAATACCTACTGGGGCTACAAACGCAAGGGGGTTATACAAACTCTGTATAGAGCTCAATATTTCTCATGGTTTTGCATTTTTATTTTGGTTCAAAATTCTTTAATGAAAGTGAATTATTTCTTTCTGTCCATGAATAACCTAATACACTTATAATTTAGTTCTCAAAGGATTTTCAGATGATCCTATCCTTAGTTCATTAAACATTAATTCAGCTTCGGACAGTAAGAAGCCCACTGATACAGATATAACCATAAGGTTTCTCATATCTTTAATACTGAATCAACTTCTTATTTCATTAATTAACAGAAGGTTCCAATTATCCATATAAAACCGTTTGTGCAAAATAATACCCTTTTCTGTGCCGTTTAGATTCCAAGGA
>JABUQX010049347.1:57500-84698 GCA_015478945.1 Trachelipus rathkii | reverse complement strand
ATATATATATTATATATATATATATATATATATATACTATTATTATATGAATAATAATATATATATAATATAATACTATATAATATATATATACTATATAATATAAGATATAATAATACTACTACTATATATAATAAGTATAAATATATACGATATATATATATATACTGATATAAATATATAATATATATAATATATATAATCTATATATATATAATAGTATATAATAATATTTACTATAATATTAATATATATATATATATATATATAATATATATATACATTATATAATAAATATAAGATATATATATATAAAATATAATATATATAAATATATATATATATTATATAGTATATATACTATATTATATATAATATTATAACTATACATACAATATATATATATATAGTATTATACTATATTATACAATATAATAACTATATATATATATATATATATATTATATATATATTATATATATATATATAAAATAAATAATATATGTATATGTATAAATATATATATATATAATATAAGATATAATATACTATATATATATATATTATATATATATATATATATAATTATATAAATTTATATATAAATCTTAAAAAGAAAGAAAGACGTTAGTTAATCTATACCTATCTCTTTGAGGAAACCTATATCACCAGTTCTTTGATGAACTATGCGATCTGCTTTATCGTGACTTAGACAATCTGTTTTATGGTGGTTTATTATCTCTAATTAATGATAACATCTCATCTATTTCATGGAACCATACCCTCGTTTTATTGCACCTAACAGTCTCTAATTTATACAGACTTAATCATCTGCCGTTTAGGAGCAACATATCTACTATACCATCTGCTCAAAAATATTTATCTTTGAAAAAAAAAAAAGTCAAGACAAAATCATCCAAACCTACAATAACCAATCTATTCAAGCATTTTAAGATTGCAAAACACAATAACAACGAAACCAAACCTTTTCAATATAATTGCAATGAACGTCGTGTGAGAACCTTAATTAAATAATAATATTACTAACCAAAAAATATACTTTCATGCAAAAATCAATAGAAAGTAAAAAATATTACATATGCTAAATATAAAATCTGTGAAAATTATTCCTAATTTTTTTTTCTTCACAAGAAGATTACGCGGGTATTCCACATGTATAAACCTTGAAATCAAAGGCTATCATAAACAAATCAAAGATTAAGCAAATAAGAACCAAACTTAAAACTATATAGCTTCATATCATGTTATACAACTATTTAGCTATTAGAGGCATTATCTACCTACAGAGAATTGTGCTACTGAAGCATATATTGTAGAGTATTTATTGATTATTTTATATTAAAGTAATTGAGAAGCTTACAAAGAATCTCTCTCTCTCTTTCTCCTCTCCTTCGCAATAACGTCTCCAACTCTCTGGTATCCTCACTCTCTCATCTACTTACTTATATATATATATAATAGGGGTATAACTGAGCATATATACAATACATTTAATTCTGGATATACTGTACTTTATATTTTTATAAATCCTGTATATATATATAGAGTATTACATATATATATATATCATAATATATAATTACTATATATATAATATATATATATAATATATATAGAATCATAATATATATATAAATATATTATAATATACTATATATATATATAACCTGTATATATATACTGTTAATATATATATATATATAGTAGAGTAGTGATAGTATTAGTATTATTACAGGGCTATTAGAGATAGGTATTATATATATACTATGATAATAATATATATAATATATATATATATATATATATATATATATTATATAATAATAATATATATATTATATATAATTATATATAAATATATAATAAATATATATATATATATATATAATATATATATAAATATATATATATTTAAATATATATATTATATATTAATATAATATATATATATATATATAATTCATAATATATTATATATATATAAATATTATATATATAATTAAATATAATAATATCTAATATATATATTACCGATATATATATAATATATATATATAGATATATATATATATATATATATATAATATAAATAATATATATATATTATAATATAATATATATATTAATATTATATATATATATATATATAAATATATATATAATAATAGATAATAATATAATAAGCCAGGGTACGATTAAGGCTTTATTTTCCTGTATAAATTAAGAATAATTATTTGAGCTTTCAGGGGTATAGAGAAAATCTTCTTGGATGCTTAAAATCCTTAAAGAAGAGAAAGAAGAGAAGAGAGAGAAGATGAAGAAGAGAGAGAATAGGAATAAAAGTCAGAGAGAGAAGAGAGAGAGAGAGAGAAGAGGAAGAAGAGGAGAGAAGAAGATGGTGAGAGAGAGAGAGAGAGGAGAAGAAGAAGAGGGAGGAGAGAGAAGAGAAGAGAGAGAGAGAGAGAGAGAAAAGAGAGGAGAGAGAAAGAGCGAGAGAACGGAGAGAAAGAGAAGAGAGAGAGAGGAGAGAAGAGAGAGAGGGAGAGGAGAGAGAGAGAGAGAAGGGAGAGGGAGAGAGAGAAAGAGAGAGAAGAGAGAGAGAGAGAAGCGAGAGAGAGAACGAGAGAGAGAGAGAAGAAGAAAGAAGAGAGCACAGAAGAGAGAGAGAGAGAGAGAGAGAGAAGAGAGAGAGAAGAAGAGAAGAGGAGAGAGGAGAAGAAAGAAGAGAGAGAGATAGAAGAAAGAGAGAAAGAAGAGCGTGCACACGCGCGAGGACGAGAATGAGAGAGAAGAGAGAGAAGAGAGAAGGAGAGAGAAGAGAAAGAGGAAAAAAAAGAGAAGAGAGAAGACGAGAGGGAGAGAGAGAGAGAGCGACGAAAAAAGGAGAACGGGCGACACCAAGAAAGGGGCGAACAACGACCCACGACGACCCGAGAAAGAGACCTACACACACCCACGAAGCAGACGACGAGAGAGATTTGAGAGCGAACGAGAGGAAGAGAGAGAGAAGAGAGAAAAGAAGAGAAAGAGAAGAGAGAAAGAGAAAAGAAGAGAAGAGAGAGAAAAACAGAGAAGAGAGAGAGAGAGATGAGAGAAGAGAGGAAGAGAGAGAGAGAGAGAGAGAGAGTGCCAGACCGTTGAAACCTTTATATGTACAAATCAAACTTATTTTCGATGGATTGAGTGACTTTACAAAGATTAATAAGTAATGCCTAAAGAACTTGTTCTCTAAATTGTTTGAAAAATCTTCAAGAAAATTAACTGTTATTGTCTTGTCTTTTTATTTTACATTGATTCTCATATAGGAATTCTATTACCTCCATTAATCGAAACCAAGAAGTTCGTTGCCAACTTCCTTAAATGTTTGGAATCTTTCAACTAATATCACTATTTTCAATATGATTAAGTTAAGAACAGTTACAGTCACAAATTATGGAGACTGCAATGTAGTCCATAAAGAAAGGGTGAAGTATAATAAAGTTGAAGTAATAAACAAACTTGTAGTTAATTTGATTTTGATTACAGATTATCAAAAAATCTGAGTTTTTGAAGAAAGGTCAATGTCTTGATTCAGTCACATTCCTTTAATTCTTCAACAAATGCTTTAAAAATTTCTCTAGATCGTAACTTTCCACCCACCTTGTTTCGCCCATTCGTGTGAGCTTTGTCCATCAATTGTCTGGGAAAATCCTTCCTATTTTTATTTCTATTAAAAGATCAGTCCTCTATGTCAATCTAGTACTTAGTTGCATTCTCTGTGCCATAAGGTTTCTAATGTGATGTATATCAAATGGATATGAACAGCAAGAACATATAACACCCAATGATATTTCGATGCTTAAAACACCTCCTTAAACTTTGCTTTATTGCTTCTGCACCATTATATCGTTGTAAAATCAGAAAGTCACTATTTATTTCAGCCTTCGTAGCATTGCCTCTGATAAAGATTCTCCTTTAATTCTTTCAACAGCCACTTAATATAAGAAATCTTCACTGACCACAAATGTTTCTTTAGTTAAATTAATTTATATGTTAATCTGCATTGGTTATTAGTATTATTATCATTAAAAATTAAGATTGAGAGACTCAAGCCATCATAAAAATTTTGATCGCTTATGGTGAGTTCAAAACCTGTCTATGCGCTTAATTATATATATATATATATATATATATATATAGATATATATATATATATATTTATATATATAATTATAAAATATATATATAACTATATAAATATATATATATAAATATATATTATAATATAATGGAGATTAAAACTTCTAACTTTTTACGTGCATATTTAGCAGGATAACTATATTGATCCTTAAATTAAAAATTAGGAGGAAAATAAACATTTAAGCAAAAAATTATTAAAAAAAAAAAAAAAAAAAAAAAAGATCTTGAAAATAAAACGAGGGTAAAATAAAAATTTTGATCTTGGAATGCCAAACTGTAACTTTCATTGGTTATTTACCTCAAATATCGATCATAGTCAGGAGCGGCACTTTCGGTTAGGCTTTCTTATCCAAAAATAATTATATAAATATTAAACATATATATAATATATATTATTATATATATATATAATAATATTATAAACATATATAATATAATATATATATATAATATTATACCACAATCCAACACTCACTTAAAAATTTTTTAAAAGGAAGGGAAAAAAAAAACATAAAGTAAGTAAACCAACGCATCCCTTGACTATGGCTAATACCCTCTGTAGGGCGCACACAGGACTTAAGAAGAAGATTGAATACTGCAGGAAAATTAGATGAAGGCAAGGAGTTCCACAAAACAGATGTGTCTGGAAAAAACAAAGAGTGATATTCGAGTCTCCTATATTCATGTGAGCTTAAGGTACCTCTTGTGTTACGAGGGCAATGAAGTGGTGAAGAATGCGAAGAGAGTCAATTCTCTCGACCCCTGATCGTAATGAATTATAGAAGAATAGGGCGCCAATGTCACGTTGCAGAGAAAGAGGTGAAGGGAGTCAGGAAAGTAGGGACACTGTTTATAAGTCTCTTAGTATTAGCCTCAACCCTATCCAAAAAGTGGAGCCGGATCCACCCCAAATGTGAAAACAATATTCCAGTATTGGAATGTAATATAACAGTATGGGAAAATAATATGACAATGATTAAATAAGGAAGATAACAATAAATAATATAAGAGTTTATTTACAATTGATGATTTTCAAAGGTTATTAGCAGAAAAATAACAATATATGCGTTTTCACATTGCAAGAGTGTCACAAAGCTGAAAACTTTGTTCCTTTAAATACACTTTATACAGTATTTCAAAACATAGGACGGACGTTGTTGGGGCAGAATTTTTATGTGATGTAACGTGGAACTTTGTAAGCCTGCAACAATGTGCAATTTATAATTACCAGTCTATCTCAAGCTATTTTAATGATTACAATAATGGAATATTCGTAATTTAGGATTTAAATTATAATTTTGATTGTATTAAAATTAATATAAAATCACCCGAGACTAAAAAAGAGAGGAAGAAGAGTTAACATTTCTGTTTTTGATATTTTTGTAGATTAATTGGATTTATTAGAATTTGGTCCTTTTTCTATGGAGTGAAAAAAATGTGTTCACCACTTCATCTTCCTTTATAGTTGTTTTAGTGCTGAGTGTGGTTTGAAATCTTCCAGTTTCCAAATTGAATTTTCTCAGATGTTTGCCAGTTATGAAAAAGAATAATATCTTTAAATAATACACCCTTTAAATTAAATTTGACAATATACACCAAGTAAATTAAAGCACCTGTAATAGAAGCTACAATAAGATTCATATGTAGATTGAAAAGGGTCTGGCTTGATTAAGTTTAAAATTTTCCAAGCAAAACGTCGCAGTGTTTTGTTGGCAGCGGAAGTTGTAACGTCTTTCTTTCACAAATTATTAAAAAAGAGAGCTTAAAATATTTCCAACTACCTTCGATTAACTGTCCCAATTCCGCCTAATCTCAAACATTAAGTCCGATGTTGAATTCTTCAATATTATTATATATATAGTATAATATATATTATTATTAAATATTATATAATAAATAGAATATATATATATATATATATATATATAATATTAACACATACTGTAATAAAAATAATTATATATTAGCTTTAGTACATTCAGCTACAAATATTTCATAATTATATATATATATATATATTATATATATATATATATAATATATATATATAAATATATATATAATATATAATATATATATAGTATATATATATCTGACGTTAGCTGGGAAAGTCGCACAATAAAATTGAAGGAAGTAGAGAAGAAAATAGAATAAAAATGAAGAGAAAGAGGAGGAGATTGAAAAATTCAGAAGAAGTGTTCACCATCTGATAAGAAATAAAAACATTTTGCCATCTTAAAGAGGAATGAAATGGGGAATGTAGCAAGTATGCTTGAAGGAAGTTTGGGATGAACTGGGTTATAGAGAAAACCAAATTTGATAAAAAGAATCCACAGGATTAACTGGAAAATTTTTGGGTTAATCAATGTGTGGATAAATCAAAAATGGAACAAATTAGTTCTTTTGGAAAACAGTTGATTTATTTTCGATGTAAATTGATGTTATATTAAGATGGGATATTGCACACCAGTTCTTATGAAATTTTCTTCGCAGATATTCCATAGGCGACAGCTAAGCAACCAGCCCTTACTTACTTGCTTAACTACTCCAGGGACCACATCGGAGGCTATATGCCTCAGAGCACGATCTTCTAGGAGCTCTTGGAAGAGTTTCGAGGGAAATGAAGAAATGCTAGTCCACTGAAAGGGTAATGAAACCTACCTAGAGTATAAACTCAAACTAGCATCGGAAAACCATGCGCAGAGAAAATTTTTCTAGAGTCTCTGAGACAAGGTTTCGATGCCAAGAAGAGGAAGAGCTGTCTAACTGACAGGCAAAAACCCTATCTGGGAGATGTAGATATATATAATCATGATACAAAATTTATATGATGATAATAAAATATAATATATATATATATATATATTTAGTATATAGTATATATATATATATATATATATATAATGTTTTCTCTTTTCTTCTTTTATCCCAGAGAGGTAGATGAAAAGCCGATGTCACCCTTCCTTATGGGTGAGGCACCTAACGTTAGCTGTGCTGAAGGGGTATGAGCCTCATCACTTCGTTCTCGGTTCGGTACACACGACCTAGCACCAGGATTGGTTCTTTTTCCCTGACATCTCTGGAACTCTTATAATAATAAGAGACTACCCGACGTTTACCGAGGAACCCAGGTACAACCTCATGGGTTCGACCCCCTATGAGCGGTGAACAATTTAACTGAATACACCATTTAAAGCCTTAACTTGCTTCAACCATTAACAAATAAAAAGTTGACGAAATTGCAATGATTAAAGGACCTATTCTTCTGGATTGTACTTTGAACATTATTCAATGACTCTTTCCACATCACCTGGAAGGTTAAGTTAGGTTAGGTTTTAAGTTAGGTTAGGTTAGGTTATATACAGTTTTATTATGATCTTTTGTACGCGTTCTGTTTAAATGTTCGTTCAACTTAACAGAAATTTTGCTAAGCTGAATGTATTGACAGGTTCACGAAATGTTGCAATAAATAATAAATATTAAAAATTGCTTCTTTTGTTTTTAGTTTTTAAATATTGGTTATGACATGGAGATTGAATTATTTAGCTTTATAAAACAGAAAATAATAAAATAAAATAACTTTTTAATGATAATTAAAATTGTCATAAAATGTTGTTGTTTTTTTCATCGAAATTATAAATTAGGATTTTTTAAAAACCAAAAAGAGAATTGAATTTTGAGTTACCGTAACATCGGCAAAACACTATCTTCTACTTTCATTTAAAATAGGTTTATCCTCCATAAAGACATATCTAGATATTAGCTTAGAACCTGGATTATTAAATGTGAAAAAAATCTTTCCACCGAGAAGACTGACTTGAACCCTCTACTCTCTTTAACAAAGATAGAAGCACATTTTATTAGAATCGAAAGCCTGCTCACTAAGAAAGACAATTTGCCGCCCTCTACTAATTCAAAACAAGAAACACGTTTCATTAGAATCCAAAGCTTCTCAAGAAGTAAACACTAACATTCCTTCCTTTATTCTTACAGGGTTAGAAACACCCTTTAATTACAAACCAGAACGTGCCTTCCCCTAAACTTCACGTTTCGCAACTAGAGCAGCATATGCAATGGGAATCTTTGAAAGATGGGAAAGGGTTATCGATTGAAATAGTGAAGACCTTATTGGAGGACACCGAGGTTAAAAACCCATTTATATATATATAATAATATATATTATAATATAATAATATATATATATAATAATATATAATATATATATATATATATATATATATATAAATATAATATATATAATAATATATATATATTATAATAATATATATATATATATATAATTATAAATTATATAATATATATATAATAAATTATTATAAATATATAATATTTATATATATAAAATATATATATATATATATATTATATATATATATATATATATATAATATAATAATAATAATAATATATATATATAATATTATATTATATAAATATATATATATATTTATATATATATATATATATACAATATAGTATATATATATATAATATATATATATATTATATATATATATATATATATAGTATATTTAATAAAATATATAATATATAATATATATATATATATATATAATATATATATATATATAATATATAATATATTTATTTATTTATTTATTTATATATTTATATATTAATTATATATAATTAATAATATAATTTACATATATATAAAGTATATATTATATGATATATATATATATAATATATATATAAATATATTACAATATAGTATATATATATTATTAAATATAATATAATATAATAATATAATATATACTATATATATATATATATATATATATATTATACATATATATATATATATATATATATATATATATATATATATATAATATATAATATATATATATATATATATTAATTTTAATATAATCTTCACATTATATATAATATAATATATATATAAATAGATTCCGATATATAGCTATATGTATATACCATATATATTGATTTTGAAAAAATAACTAAAAGGCTATAAAACTTCTTATTATTGTTATTAAAATAAAATATTAATATATCTTAATACTTATTTTTAATATTGCAACTATTTAACTACCATTTTTATATAAAATACAATATGATATATATTATATAAGTTATATCCCCTATATTATATATATATTATATATTAAATATGATTACATATGTTTACATATAATTTTGTTTAAAGTTATTTTTTTTTATAATAGTTATATTATTTATATATTTATTTTTTATTATTTAATTAAATAAAATTTTTATACATCATTATATATTATTATATAAATACTATAAATATAGTATAATATAATATATATATATACTATATACTATATATATATTATATATATTAAAGTATATATATATATTATATATAAAGGCAATATGTATATTATATATTATTAAGGTATAATATATAATATATATTATATATATATAACGTAATAGTTGTTTATATGTCTGATGTTATATATATCTATGAATTTTTTATATATCATATATAAAATATATTGTTAATTCTATTTATATTATTTATATATAATCAAATATTATAATATATATATATTATATAATTATAATGACATAAAATATTATTATATAATAATAATAATTATATAATTGTCATATTCTACGTTATATTTTAAATATATTAATGTATCTTTCGGCTATTATATATATATAGTATAATATTATATATATATTAATTATATATTATAATATAATATATATATAATAATATATATATATTATAATAGTATAAATATAAATATGGTTATTTATCCATTACACAATTTCGTTTATTTTCAATATGCTGACATGTGTTAGAAATCAGCGAGTATAGATATACTATATATATTTATTTGTTTATTATATATACGCCAATGTCGGGGATCCTATATAATGTATGTTATATATAGATATATATAAAATATAAATATATATACATAATATAAAAAGATATATATATATATATTATAATATATGAAAAAAAACAATATCGATTATATTTTTTTCGTGTAGACATTACATAGGTTATAAATAAAGGTATTATATGTTTTATTATATTATTATGAAATTATTGAGCATATATAGTGAATAATGTATAGATATAGAATATAACTCATATATATAACTTATAATAATATACTACTACTATATATATCATCACTATATATATATATATCATATATACAATATATATATAAAATATATATAATCATTGTGCTAAAGTTTATTTGAAATTCTAAAACAAAAGAAAAATGTAATAAGTTACTTTTAAACTTTAAAAGTACTTATTATGGTTCTCCAAAAGCATTAAAAACGTATTTAAAGAATCAGAAAAGTACTTAAATAAAAAAAAATTATTATAATCTCACGAAAAAAAATTACTTATAAAGTTTTTTTCTAAGTTTTTCAAATTCTTTTTTTATAAAAGAGTTATTAATAAGTACTAAAGTTAAAGAGTTTTTTACCTTAATTTCAGCCAATATTTATATTTTTTTTTTTTTATTGATTGGGAGGGAGGAAGTAGAGCTAACCGATAGAGGAAGGGGATCTGAGAGACGAGCGTAATGGTGGTGGGTGAATGATAATTTTAAATCTTACTTTTAAAAGTTTTTAAAAAAAGTCTTCGAGAAAAGTTTTGATAAAGTCTGTGGGATGATTTGTTGAGTTTCGGATTTTTGGTAAATATATTAAGATCATGTTTTGAAATACAACATTTTTATTATTTACACAACAATGATAAAAATAATTAAAATAAATATAGCAATTAAAATTTTTTTATTAATTATTAAAAGAAATAAATTAATAATTAAATCATATAAGTAAAGTATACAATAAATTAAAAGTTCCAATCTAATAATTATAGTAATAAAGAAATAAATTCATTTGCAATTTAATAAATATTATTAAATATAATAACATTGATAGACGCATAGCTAATTGTACACTCAAATACATAAAAAATAAAAATAAATTATTTACGCCAAACTATGAAGTGTTTCGGCTCGAAATTAGCGTATTCTTATGTATTTTCACCTGCTGAATTCAAAAAATTACCATAAAAAATAATCGATTAGCTCTTGCTTTGGATTTACAGTGACATTACATATTTAGTCTACATTTGTAGAATGGGGAAAATTTTTGTTTTTGGAGTTGTCATACTCTCAACTGACAGTTACCGTTCCCCAGACTATTTGTAGTTTACAAACATACTAACATGTTAATTGTAACTGTTGAATTCATATTGTTTCGTTTCATTCTTTTCTCCTAGACCATTCTCTGTTCGGATCGCTTCTGACGGACCTCGTAAAATCTTGCTTATATCTCACCAAAAGCCCCACGACCATATGTGCGTACACACTTTCAGGTGACAAATCTCTTTTGCTTCAACACCCTATCATAGTGGACATAACCACTTCTCGTCAACCCGACCCAGCACATCCTGACCACCTCCCTTTTGCAACTTTCTGCGACAATATCACGCCATTTAATTGATCTATGACCGCGCCCCTATTGTTAGTGACCTTGAACTCACCGTTTTAGACTCCCCCCCTTTTGTTGGTATGTCAGAATCAAAGTCCATGGCTTCTGACCACTGCCGTTTGGTCATTTTGACCAAACCCCCAACGGTATTTTACCCCCTCCTGACCTTGACCTTTTTTGACACCTTTTCGTATTAATAATTTTTTGTGGATAATATCAAGCTACCTTCGTCCAGTATGGGTGTATATTTATTATTTTATTTGATTTATTCTACTTTTTTCATTATTTATTTTATATATAGTCTTTTTTTTTTACAATAATATATATAATTTATTTAGTGTCTAATTATGTTTTTGTATGTGATTAGTCTTTACTAATTATCATATGTCATGCACTGGCTACGCTTTCTGCTCCTTGACCTCCACCCTATAAAGCAGATTCAAGGAAGAAAATTAGGAACAGTTGAATACCCCACCGAACTCTTCCATCTGCTATTTTAAGGTTGCCCAAGACTCGGTTCCCGCAGCATTATTTGGCTTCGCTAGGCCTCTTACCTCTAGCAGATATTATAAGATTGTTCATGAATATAAATTATCAATTTTTGAAATAAATACAAAAATTTAATTACCGTGGAAGGTGGGATGAGGCGTAGGTCAATCCCAATATCAAGAGTGAAAATATTTGAATACTTAACAAAAAATTTGTCAAAATTGTATGGTGGTGACTTTTATTCTTCATCTAACTCACACGACCGCTATCTGAACTAATTTAATTGCCCCGCCCGAGAGTCCGATTACGAGACAAGCCTGAATCTGTTCTACTATAAGCACCAGATTCAAAGCAACACCTCATATCACTCTAACCACAGTACGATATCAAGACTGTCACATCACCTAGGGTTTAATCCAAGGTGGTCGACGCATGAGAGAGTCGGAAATTTCGTTATTTTTCGCTGATGCGTTGGGCTCCTACGTATTACTTTTCATATCGCGTAGGTTTGTAGTCTGGCGTCAGTATGTATCTACCGAGCGATACAGGATTCCATCAGTATTTTTCTGTAATGGTAACCAATAAATATTCAAGCTCAACCGTGGATGAAGCTGATTATGCTTAAACTGGGATTATTGTTTGGTTCTAGTTGTGTATAGTCCGGATGACCGTCCACACTGCGGCGAACTCACTTACCCACCAATGAGAGAGAAGCCCACTACAACATGGAAACCGACGCTCTATGAAGCTCACCGTCATAGAACACTCTTACACAACGACTTACCAACTCCATGTCACGCTATTCATAATCAAATTGTATTCACATCCTTAAGTAACTCTCCTTAGACACTGTAACTAATCTAACTCAGATACATTAACATTTAAAATGCATCCATTCAATACTGGTGGCATATGTTAAATACTCATTGTATTCGCTTCTCATTTATACCCACTGTCTCAAGTTACTACAACATATCGTCACCTATTGTATATTCACAGGAAACAGAGCTATAAAATTTTCTCGATTTCTGCTGCGATATTCTTTTTCACCCCCAAAAATTTAGCGCTGAAAATTAGTAAGATTACACTAATGATGTTAAGGAAACATTCCCAAAAAAAATTTTTTTTGTCATTTATATGTATAATATAATTCTAGTGCTCTCCAAGTAAAGTGATAATTTCCCAATCCCCTATATATATATATATATATATATAGTTATTAACAGTCGATGGATGGACACGCATTTTTGAATCTAATTTTTCAAATTATCCTTGAAATGAAATTATACTTTATAGCTTTGTTTGGTCTCTTTGTTTGTTTGTAGGTTTAGATATATATTCTTAATATTACTATATATATATATATATATATAATATATAATATAGATATTTAATTGATATGAGAACATAAAAAAGTATAGGTGATTGTATCTCCAGTTTTATACGGTATATGAGGTAAAATTTTCGAATAAGAAGTAAACAACAAAATTTCGGGCCTTCCTATGTATTGCTGCAAATTTTACTATTATTTATTTAGTCTAGATCTATTTGAATTTTTAAGAAAAATTAACAATGATTTTTAATTATTATTATTATTTAATTTATATTAATTATTTAAATTATTATTATTAGTTATATTAATTATATTATATAATTATTATATTATTATATATTATTATTATTATTATTAATTAATAGGAATATTAATATTTTTTATCTAAAGTAAATATTTATTCATTTAGTTTATTATATGGCTATTTCAGTTATTATATATAATAAATGAGTTAATGTAATATTTTAATTTTTAAAAAAAAACTCCCCTCACCGTAGACCACTGAATGACTTGCTCATGCGAGTATATATGACACTCCACCGCTCTGCGGGCGACGGGAATGAGGATGAATATAGAGGGGCCTAAGCCCTCAACCCTCACGGATCCAAATATATAAAAATATTATAAAAATATCAAAATTTATCAAAAGTAATTAATAATTTTAAGTGTGTATCTACAGAAACTTTACGTATTACATTACATCAAATTTAATAATCTAGAAATAAGATAGCCTATATAGACACACGGGCGCTAAAGCTAACTCATTTAATTAGACTATAAGTGTTGAAAGCAACATATAAAAAGTATTGTTTCAAAGTTTCCTTTTTATAATTTTGATAAAATAATTATTATAAATAAACTGTTTGTAAATGACCAGTAATTACTATGTATTGTAACCTCGGAGCGATGAAATTACGTACCATTTTTAATGATTTTACCCGTTACTGGATAGTCAACCAGTCTATAATATAGTAAATCCATATAATTATAAATATATATAACTATAATATATAATATTAATAATATATATATATAATATAAGTATAATATATATAAGTATATATATATTTATATATAATATTATATATATATATATAAATATTATAATATTAATATATTATATATATTATATATTATATATATATATAATATATATATATAATAATAATAATATATATATAATATATATAATTATATATATATATATATATAATGAATAATATAATAATGTAATAATAATTATAAATAATAATAGTCATATATATATATATAATATATATATATAGTATTAAATATAGTATAATATATTAGTCTCTTGTAATACTCTTTCAGTATAAAGTGATTTACACATAGGTATCCTTAGAACCTACCTAGGGCCTTCTGTAAGGAATGGCGTCCACATGTCAAATTATAGTATGAACTAATCTACTTAGTCATTGCGTTTGGCCGCATATAATAAACATGTATAATATGCATGCAGAGTAAATAACATTAACTTCTAATCATTCTGATGTCTAGATACATCCCAATTCCGCTAATAGTAAGTAAAACACATGTCACAGAACAATAACCGTAAATTGACGAGCATATATTTAAAATAAATATAAAAGATTTAACGTCTAAACCTTGCCATTTCGAGCACAGACAAGACTCTACGGAACTGCGAATGCTCAGTAAGAATAAAATTAAGACACAGAAAATAATTACGATTAAAAACGTGCGAGATAATATGATACTGTCATCAAAAAGTCTGAAAAAATACGCCTGGAAGAACAAGTTGCACACACTCAATAAGAAACGAAATGTTCACTGCACCGTATAAAATATTAAAACTCAAACTTTGTAGATGACAACAAATTGAAGGAGAAAACAAGCCTATTTCCATACTGTTTCAATTAATATCTGTATGAAGATAATATGGTCACATACAACAATTATAGTGACATTTATTCTTTAGCCATCAATTTAACTTAAAAACAAGTATATATTGCACAACTTTAACATAATAAGACTGAATCGTTACTAGCTATCTTACTGTATACTTACTCACTCCTCTATCTATCTTCACTCTCTCTCATCTATCTTCATCTCTCTCTCCTCTAGTCTAACTCCTCTCTCTCTCTCTCTCTTATCTATCTCATTCACCTCTCACCTATAATGTATGATATCCCTTATATAATATATATATAATATAGTATTGTAAATATAAATATTATTTAATAATATATATAGTTTAGTATAATATAAGTATATATTAAGTATTAGTAATATAATATATAGATATATATATAGTATATATATAATATATAGATAAGTATATATATATAATATATAATATATATATATATAAAATATTATTATATAAAACAAGAAAGAGAGATAGAGAGAATTAGTAGAGAAGTTTGACAATGTGTGTAAAAGATACTAGATAGATATAGTAAGAGAGAGATGAAGTATGATATAATATATATATAATATATAATAAATTATATAATAATAAATATTAATATATATATTAATTAATATTATATTATATATTTAATATATATTATAATATAATTAATGATAGTAATTATTAAATATTATATATAGTTATATATAGTTATAATAATAATATACGTATGTTAATATATAATAAATATAATATAGTATAATATATATATATAGTATTATGATAGATATTTATATATATACCTATATATATATTATAATTTAATTTAATAATATATATATATCGAGTTTATAACTATTGATTATTGTAACTCATAGTATTATTTCGTAATACATCTGAGTACCTTATGTATCCATAAGTAGCGCAGCAGATTTCATATAATACACCTAGACTCATCCAACAAAACCATAGCACTTAGAACCGACCACCCAGACCTCACCCAGCCAATATAACAACCATGCACACATCTTATCTCACATGAACTATAACACACTTTAACCATTATCCCCATGAACACTTATAACATGCATACCAATGTAACACCACAACACAGTCAAAATACGCCGAAATTAAGACACTGAAATGCAAGCTAAATGCCCTTTCAAAGAGCGTAATACTATTCAACAACATTTCCCTAAAAAATTAAAGTATTTAAAAAAAAATACCTCCCCGACATTATACTCAAGCACCGTTCGACTTTTACAATCTCTAATAGTTCCTTACATCATCCTAGGCAAATTACGACCTACCAGCACGCCGCCTATGAAGCTACTATTCCCAAAAATGATCAGCTTCTCTAACTGTACCATTAGTACCCAGCTCCGTGCCACATGCCTAAGTCTAGCAGATTTTTTGATCGATATGTTTCAATATCTTATGCGTGTGATCTAGACATGGAGTGAGCATGTAAGGAACTAAGACCCTGACTCTACTGTATGCTATCTTCATACCTAAATTATATTCTAGCATTCCCAGTGCTTACACAACACTATGACATACATCATCTATCAACAAAGGAAAGACACCACCACAACTACAGCCACATCCAGCACCACCACTAGCCAATCCGCACTGACACCTACACACATCACCACACCACTAGCGCAACACGGACACCACTACAACCAACCACCACACTGTAAATTGGGTGTATTTATCTGTGTTCACCGAAATTACGTATATCTATATAGCTATATAAAAGACTTATTATCATAACAACAACTTGCCTATTGTGTATGAAGAAAATGTCGTGACTTATTATACCCGTCCAACACACTAGACTTACTAACTTATCGACCACACATTACGAATCCTACGAATTGTTAGCACTTATGCAACTGTGTATAGAGTCCTACACTAAATTCACGAAATCTGAAGCGACAACCTATAATACAGCGAGCACCCTCACACTCCAATTGAAGCGAATGTAACGGAGGTGAGTTACCCACTAGAGAAACAAGCTTGAATAACTATTATTGTAGCACTAAACATAAATACACACATCCAATCTTGAGCCCAGATAATGATATCTACAAAAACAAATATCTCACACTGCGCATCCACAGAAAAACCAACGTAGCAGCCGGATCCTCGATCTTAACTCAACTCATTAATCCATATATCCTATAACAGCCACCACGTCACACATATATCACCCCAAAACGTGACAAATGCAATCCATGAGAGACCACAAGATGCGTGGAACCACTGACATCATACCAGCGTTATTAGCACTGACATGTTTAATAAACCACAAGCATCCATACGACCAAGCGCCTCTAGTGGTATTTATCCGATTTGCCTGCCTACTATATTATACAACCCTAATTATGTCTCACATACACATTAATTATATTGCACCTAAAGACGATATTTTATTATAAAACAGCTCTAGTAACGTCGAATATACAAAACCGTTGATAAAGCACGTCATTAGAGTCTAGTAAGATACTAATAGAAGTAGGTTAACTAACACCGTATAAGGTGCGTAGCGTAAATCAATATTATGCGATATTGTCGCTTTTCTAGTTTTATTGGTCAATACTGCTGGTTATACGTCTATGATGTTTACTGATCCGTTAAACAGTATACTCGTTTCTTCACGTCAGCTTTGAAGCATACACTATTAGTCAATATATGGGATTGTACATCCACAAACATTTAAAAACCTCAAGGGAGCAAGTAAACAGGTGCGGAGTAAATCAATAGAGGTTTGTTACTACAGACCATTGATGCCTTAAAGTAGGGCCGCGAACCCTATTTTAGAATCATTCGCTCCTTTTATTAGTGTACTGTCGTATCACCTGCTTTAACTACTGGATGTGGTTATTTATTACTTGTTACCTATGCTTTTAACATCTACATCCATGTATTTTCTATCCCTCCTTTCACACATACATAATAATAAATAAACAATACAATACCTAAAAATGCATAGATAAAATCTAAGTTAAAATCATAACCCAAATTAGAGGAGTGTTACTCTATCAATTACATAACTTAAAGAGAATATGGTGGCTAAATTCCAATCCAAGGTAACTGTCATTTTAGTGATTTTACTGATACCTTTTTGTACTATGTCTTTTTAATATCTTTACTGTCCTTAACCTCGATCTCTCCATTTTATATCTATATAGTTTACTGACTGTTATAACATCATTGCATGTTTATTAGCGTGCCCTGTGTAGAGCGTTCACATATTCATAGCGGTAAAGCCGTCATTTTAGCAGTCGAGCTCTTTTGATACATAACTAAGAAAGTTAACGACTACAATAAAATACAGTCATCATAATTAATATATCAATACAGAAGTGATATGGATCCAAATTAAATAACAAAACCAAATAAGCCGGAGAACGGTAGTATTAGTTATGCTATTGTTTACTGCTATTTATACCTAACTCATGTTTATATTTACTATATATATTATACTTATAACTTTCTGCTTTTAATACTGCTATTTAACTTATTCATGTCTTTTAATTACTTGACTTTAATAACTATTCTTAGCTGTACTTAAGCATTTATAACATTTATCTAATGCTATATACTGTCCTTTACACTTCTGCTTTACTTGACTTAATATATAATAATAAACGTTTATACTGCCTTTTACTGTTTAATTACCTTAAACTTTCATGTCATTTACTGTCTATTATTTAAATCCACACATTTCAGTTAACATATTTATGTTTTTAATGGTAGTGGATTAATACTATTATTAAATTTATATTTTTAATTATATATTAGATATTATTAAATTTTTCTATTATTATTTATATATTTTATTAATTTTTTTTATTAAAACGATTTGAGATTATTAATTATTTTTTTCATTATAATAATATGGGAACGAGATGGAATGACAGTTTTTCGGACGTCTTATGTGATGACATCCCAAACACGCCACAAACACATCACATGTTACAAACACATCACAAACACATGGGAACGAGAGAGAATGACAGCTTATCGGACGTCTTATATGATGACGTCACAAACATGCCCTCTCTAACGGGATACTGATTGGTTGCAAGAGTAAATTTTATTACAGTTAAATAGTGCAGAAATACATTAATAATTATTCTGAAGAATATTGATTTTATAATACCAATTTTAGGTTTATTTGCAAATATTTTCTTTTAAGACTGATCTATTTCCAGAGACAGCTTATGCACATACGGCTCCCAGAACGAATTACCAACGAAACACTTGCGTATACATCCCTTTGTACCTAAGGATGGTAAATACCTGGTCACTATGTGAAATAGACGTGACAGCTTTTCAGCATTAAATAAGTGCTATTCCAGTGGGTTGGAAAACCTTGAATAATAATAAAAATAATAATAATAATAATAATAATAATAATAATAATAATAATAATAATAATAAAAATAATAATAATAATAATAATAATAATAATAAAAATAATAATAATAATAATAATAATAATAATAATAATAATAATAATAATAATAAAATAAAATAATAAATAATAATAATAATAATAATAATAATAATAATAATAATAATAATAATAATAAATAATAATAATAGAGAATATTGTTATACAATAATAAATGATAATAGAAGAGTAGTAATAATAAAAAGAAATAACTGAATAATAATAAATAAGAATAATAAATAATTAATAATAATAATGGATACATATAATAATAAAATAATAATAATCAATCATAATATAAATAATAATAATATATGAATAATAATATACTAAAAAACTTCCTCTTGTCGTGCTTTATCCCCTTTTCAGAGGGTAAAAGAAATCTAAAGGAAATCTAAAGGAAGACTAAAGGAAATCGAATTTTAAGGCCAGCTATCATAAACCAGCGCCACCAACGTGTCCGCAGTCGAATTTTAATTCTTGCCCACCAGGAATGATAAAAACGTCCAGATACTACCAAGGATGATTGACCAGGCGTCTTCGCATGATATAAAAGAATAATAAAATGATATAATAATAATAATAATAATAATAATAATAATAATAATATAATAAATAAATAATAATATAATTAATAATAATAATAATAATAATAATAATAATAATTTAAATATTATAATGATACAAGTGAATATTGATACCTACTAACTTCCACTCACTTACCAAATATATATAAGTAAACATTATCCTTCCTGGTAAATGGTTCCAAACAGATAAATAGAATTTTAACAATAGAAGTGAGTTTAGTGAAACATTATAATGGGGCAATATAAGTCAATAATAATTAGTATATAATATTATATTAACTATATTATAATATATATTTAATATTATATAATATATATGTTTATGTGTGTGTGTGTGTGATGTGTATGGTGTGTAGTTGTGTGTTGTGTGTGTAAATAATCAATTAAGCCGCATTCAATTTGTATAGAAAAATAAACTCTTGAGTGATCTTACTTACCGATTAGATCCAGGCCCTCGCAGACGGTATGCCAAGCGTGATACCAGTGGACCACGAATAGCAAAAACTACGACGACTTAAACACTATGAAAGATGTCTATTCAATAGAACTAAGTACTGCATGTGCAGGACAGATACCTCGAGCCGCACATCTCCGAAATCACATTCTGGTCAAAGGCCAACACAGGACCCTTCAAGGAAAAAATCTTCTAGATCGGAAGAAAGCATATTTATATAGAGGTAAATACTACCAATTAAACCGCATTTTCAATTTCGATATATATAAAAATAAACTCTTGAGTGATGCTTCACTTACAAGGAATAGATCCCGAGCCCTCGCAGACGGTATGTCAAGCGTGTTACCGCTTGACCAACGATGAGCTATAAAGATACATAATTTAAACCTATGAAAGATTCTCTATTCTATAGAATAAAAACCCGCCTGTGGCAGGACAATACCTCAGTCACGGCATCGCGTTCACACTCGGAGTCAGAAGAGCGCGAGGCAACATCCAGGACCCTGTACGGAGACCACTACTAGATCGGAGTAACAATTTTGAATATAGATGTTAAATACTGTCCAATTTTATAAACAGACAATTGCCAATATTGTATAGATTAAATAACTCATTGAGGGATTCTTAACTAACCAGGATTAGATCCCGGGCCCTAATAGATTGTAGGCCAAGCTTGTTACCACTTGACAACGATGAGCTAAAAAAGATACGAGACTTAAACCTATAATAGTACCCTAATACAGTGGTCTCCAAAGTGGGGTACGCGCTACCCCCGGGGGGTACGCAGAGTTATATCTTGAGGGTACGCAGAAAGATATAGGCCTCACATCACTATGCGAGTGTCATGATTTCTTGTTATCAAGTGCGAGAGCGAATATATTCCAATATACTACTATTATCTAATAACTATGAATATATATATAAATATTGTAGATCTTGGATGTAGTAGTGTCTAAGTACAATCTTACCTTACTACTACATAATTAGTAAATAATATAAATATATATATATAATATATATATATAAACTAGCTGGGCCAACATTAATGCAGTCTGTTCTATATAGAATTTATAACTTTCATATTTGTTAAAACTAGCTAAGCAATATGTTTGGTTTTATCGGGCTCATACCTAACTCGGAGTATTACACAAGGTTAAACTGTATAAAACCGTACTGTATGGAACGACAGTGTGTAGGGAATAAAATGCTGTAATAAAGAAAACAAAAAAAAATTGAAATATGTGTTTCTATTAAATCAATAAAATATCTACAAATTACAATGTGAAATGCAGCATAAAGGTCTCTAATAATGGGTTGTACCCCTCTGCCTCCCAACTTTCCCCTCCAACCCGATTGGCATTTATGAAAGACTTGGAGATGATCTCTTGCAGTGGATGTGTCAAAGCGATTTCAGAAGCTCCCTGAGGATGTGTGACAGGAGCTATGATTCACGGGCCCATCGAAACACACGGCCTACCCAACAAATCCCCAAACGGCGATGTTCAATGTGATTTATGTCCGGGGCTCTCGCAAAAACATGGCCAGGAGTCTGAATCAGTACATTGTTGTAGTGCCGCTTGGACCGACCGTCGCGGGTGCTGTGCTGCTGCACTGCTTGTGGCGTTGTCCCATGCAGAGTAAATCAAAGACAATGACACGCCATATGAAAGAAAGGACGCGAAATTCACTATATACTCTTGGAGGATTGTACTTCCGACATAACTTGATCCGTTAATGGCGGTTCCTTATGAAGAACACCAAGACCCAAGTTTGACGGTAGGCGATTAAGTTTGAGAACCTTTCTACGTACAAGAGAGAAGATACCGTACGTTAGGTCTAATAACTAAAGACAGAAAATAACTATGCTAAGACTACAAATCTCTCTCTGATTTCACACATCCGAGGCGCCGCCCGCAGTAATTTCTGAAAGAATAAAAGCTTTTCTAGGATGTAAGAACAACTAGAGACTTTTTAATTCAATTTGAAGATTTTGTCTCAAACCAGACCCAAAGCCCGAGACAATCTATCGTTTATTGAACAGTTCATGAACATTTCAAAGGAGACCACATGTAACTCTTTACTGAATTCATGTTGGACCTGAAGAATCAACTTTGGAATATCAGGAAAAAACTTATAGATATTGAGACTTCCCTTGGATTTACTTCTCAACAGATAAATATCTCTATAATGAACTAAGATTTAGAGAGTAGGAAGAGCTCAGAGATCATAGAAAGACTTAGAAAAAAGTCTTAAAGTCTTTTATCCAACGTTAAGTTCTGACGAAATTTTACACCACGAAAAACCTAAGTCAACTAAGCAAGAAAGGCAGTCTTGGTTCCACAGACAATCATAGAGCAAACTGAAACAGATAGAAAGAAAACCAGCTAGAGTGTCATACAAGAACACAACCTGCTCACGATATGCTAATGCCAGGTGCGAAAGCCCCCAAACAAATTACTGCACCAATCACCATCACAGAGTACACCTCCAAAAGGGGAATCCTTGGGGTAAGGATACTGCTAAGCAGAAAAGTGCCCACCTGCACGTCTCCCAAATTCGCAGACGTCCATCTGGTCCATTGTTGTAATCCTCGAAATCATCTGTGAAACGTTTATGTGAAACTCAAAGTATATGAAAAATGAAAAAGAACCCGATGCCGTCCAGATCAAGAGAGGCCGATGTGACCTTCAGTCAAACGTACTACCACGTTCATATACTGTCGCACTTCTACTCACTGTACAGCTCCAGAAAATGGCACATGTCGACCTCTATATCGAGACTGTGATCTGCTATCTGTACCGCTTGTTGAAACGATCACGAAGCAGTGCCAGGACGGAGCGAATCTGTTATCTCTCTCGACGTCGCCCGTCCGGGCGACCTTACCATGTCGTCACACGGTTGCAATTTGCTGCCAGTCTCCTGAACGACGAAGATTCGACTGACCTCGATTGTTTTACGACGAGTTTCTTGAGCACACCTGTCGTCTAAGATGCCTGCATATCCGCACAGTGTAATAACTCCTACTCGACATCTGTGCCTCTCTCTAAAATGTCTTTCCATGGCTATTGTGACAGTCTTTGTCAAGCTACGACTTACCGCATAGGGTTTGTTTCGTTAGTTGGTTGGTTTCTTGCCATCTTGTTCTCCTATAAACGCACTTTCTGGATTTCGTAATTTGGTTGGTTGTCTTTGTTATGACATTTAGTACTAAATATTAAAGATATACGGTATACACTCCGAAGTTAGTCATGACCCAAATAAAACCAACCTGGCTCTACATTTCCCAAAAATGAAAGAGTTTACTTTATATTTACGGGTGATGCATTAAATTTAGTGCACCGGAGTTAACTATATAATATATAAAAGATTATATATATATAATATATATATATTAAGTTACTATATATACTTAAAATCTTATTTTATCATATATATATACATATATATATATTAGATTATATGAGTAATATAATATAATATATAAGGTAAACAAATGACCCATATTATATATTATTATCTTCCAATATAGTATAAAGATCATAATATACCTTATAATATATTTAATATAAATATATATAATATATATATATGTGGTATATATATAACTAGTATATATATATATAGTATTATAATAGTATAATATCATCTCAAGTTAACTTTTATAATAAGGATACTAAATAATATATATCCATATATTTATAAGTATATATAACTATGAATATTACTACTATAATTAATCAGCCCTAAGAGTTACAACTTAGAATTATTTTTAGCGTAGGGGTTAGCGCGATCAAAAAAGTTTGTGAGACCACGCTCTTTCAATAGGAATTAAGGACTCAGCTTTTGGGCCTAGACAGATACCATCGACACCGCACACTCTACGACTACACTCTAATATACAAATATTACACTGGGTTTAATTCGTATTACATCTAAACCAAAAATTACTACTTTGATCTAGAGTGGTCTCCTTTGGCATGTGGTCCGTGAATGCCTTTACCGAGGTATGAGCGGGAGATGCCGGGCTGCGTGGTATCTGTCTGACACAGGCCGTCATATATTCCTAATTAAATAGTGCGTCTCTTTCATAGTTGTAATGTCGCATATCTTTCTTAGTTGACTGCAACGTTGTCAAGTGGTAACACAGCTTGGCATTACCGTTTGTGAGGGCCCGGGAATCTAATCTGGTAAGTGAAATATATCGAGCTCAAGATATTTATATCATATATATTAGGCTATCACGTATATAATATATAGGTATTATCTAATAATAGCGTTTATCCTTATAAATTTAGCTATATATATATAAAGAATATATAATAGTATAATATATATACAGATATTGAAACGCGTTTAATGCTAGTATTTACATTCGTATATAAAAGTACCCGATATAGAGTTGGCTCTCTTTAATGGTTCTGTATGTTGCTCTTTGACCGAGTGTGAGCGGAGATGCGTGTCTGAGGTATCTGTCTGTCCTGACAAAGGTGGTCCTTATTCCTATTCAATATAAAGCAGTGGTTTTCAAATTGGGGTGCGCGCTCAAATTGGGGTGCGGCTCGAAATACCAGGGTGTGGCAAGCGTGAAGGAAAACCTTAAATTTTATTTTTTAGTAATTTTTACACATTTTTCAAAATTTCAACGAAAAAATTTATTATATATTATATACGATAATTATATATATAGAAGTGATAAATATATATTAGAATATATACATTATATAATATATATAATATATATATATAATATATATAATATATATATATTAAATATATATATAATATAATATAGAGTTATAATATATATTTATTATACACATATTTATACATATATTACATTATATAATTAATTAAATATACTCTTTGTATAACTATTACATTATATATTTAATATGATAATATTATGCATTATAAATATTGGGTAGTATATATATATATATATATATATATATTTATATATATATAATATATATATAATATATTTATATATATATAGTATATAATATATATAATATATATATATATATATAATATATATAATATAAGTATATATATATATGATCTAATATAATAATAAATATGATACTACTCAGTAAATAGTTATATATATATATATAGTATATCAATATATATTATATATATATATTATATATATATATATTATATATTATGGCGAATGAATATGGGTGCATGGAATCTATTTTTTATTACAAAGGGGTGCGCAACGAAAAAAGTTTAGGAGCCACTGTATTAGAGCACTCTTTTATAGGTTCAAGTCGCGCATCTTTTTAGCTCATCGTTAATCAAGTGTAACACGTTCGGCATACCATCGTGCAGGCCGGGGATCTAATCCTGGTAAGTGAAAAATTACTCAAAGAGTTATTTTATCTATACAAATTGAACTGCGGTTTAATTACAGTATTTACATCAGGGATGGCATTTTTGGTGATTTTTTTGATTTTTTTAAAAAATCAATTTGTGATTTTTTTGATCTTTTTGATATTTTGATTTTTGTTGTGACTTTTGTACTACATTTTTGGCACAAGAATCTTGGCACAGTTACAAAATAGTAATGTATTAGCACCTGACGTTACGAATTCTGAAAAAAATTAGAACAAAAAATAAAAAAAAATCAAAAAAGCATGACAAATTGATATTTTTTGAAAAAAAAAAAATCACAAAAATCACTAAATATGTACTCTGATCTCTAGTAGTCTTACTTACTAGGGTCCTGTGTTGTCTTTGACCCGAGTCTGAAAGGAGAAGCACGGCTGAGGTACCTCTCCTGCCACAGGCGGTCCTTATTCCCTTTGAATAGAACACTCTTTCATAGGTTTATGTCGCGTGTATTCTTTTGTTGGCGTACGCCGCTTGGTCCAAGGTGTATAAACACGCGTTGTCCATCACCGTCTGCGGAGGACCCGGACTCTAATCCTAGGAGTAAGTGAAGAATCACTAAGGAGTTATATTTTTCCATACAAATTGAACTGCGGTTTAAATGCAGATTGCACATCTATAAAAAAGTATCCGAGCTAGAGTGATCTCTTTATAAGGATCCGTGTGCTGATTTTGACCCGAGTGGTTCTGTAGCTGCGAGAGAATGTGCGGAACTAGACGAGACATCTCGCATATGCGCAAGAAGGCTTCAAGCTTTTTTCCTATTCTATAGATCTTAGAACATCTTCTAAGTTTTAAGTCAGCCGTATATCTTTATATAGATCATCGTTTCTTCAATTTCAAGGGTAACAGCGCCATGGCATACCC
>JABUQX010049347.1:42500-52500 GCA_015478945.1 Trachelipus rathkii | reverse complement strand
AGTATATATATTATATATATAAATATATATATTAGAGATAATAATAAGTATAATATATAAATCTATAATTACTATTATAATACTATTATATTATATAATATATAAAGGTATCTATATATACTACTATATAATACTATATCAAATACTAAGTTATAAGTATATACCATATATGATATATTATTATAAGATAATGGATAAATTAGTAGATAAAGGATAATTATGTATATATATATATTATAATATATTATATACAGTAATATCTCTAGGAATCATATATACTATAATATATATTATAATAGTAATATATAATAATAATACTATATATGATTATATATATATATATATAATATATAATAATATTGAGAATAATGTTAATAAATTATACCCAACTCCAACAATAACGAAGATCAACAACACCACTACCACCTCCACAACAACAACTAGGACAAACAACATACATGCCGAGACCAACAAACAGTTTACCACAACGAACACCACCACCACAAACATAACGAAAGCAACCCAACAACAACAACAACAACAAACAAACCCCCCCCCCTCAACAACAACAAACAACAACCAACAACAACACAACAACAACAACAACAACAACAACAACAAACAACAACCAAAAATCTTATTCAATAATAACGAAAGAAAACAGATTTTTTATTTCATTTCCTTATTAATTATATATATATATATATATATATAGTAGTATAGTATAAATATATATATATATATATATATATAACTATACTACATATATATATTATATAATATATATAATATAATATATATATTCACACATCTACTTTCCTGGCCGTTTTTTAGGTCTAATCCATGTACGTGCTATAACACGTACGTTTCCTTGAAAAAGTATCTAAGACTGAGCTACTTTCATAAAATTAAGACCCTGTATCTTATTTCATATATTTTCATGTATGATGTCATTATTCTGTCCGTATAGTGCATGTACACTGCACTTTTATGAAGTGTACTTAATTAAGCACATCTCTTTCTACGTGATATGCTTATTTAAGAGAACATTTCACCAAGATTTCAATGAAGGTAAGTGTCCCAAAAACTAGGAAAAACTCAATGAGTGTTCATATATATATTTAAATTTAAGGAGGGCTTCTAACGACATTAGATGTAAATAATATATATATGGACCTAAGATTTCTAACAAAAGAATACCTTGAAAAATATTTGCATAAGTTAGAATATCTCTCAATTTTGAGGGCATACAAGAACTCTATATATATTTTATATACGAAATAGATTAGGTAATATAGAGTTTGATATTTCTCTATCTATAATATATATATATATATATATAATGATATTATATATAATATGATAATAATATCTATATATATAGTATATATAGGTATATAATATAAGACATTGAGCTAATACGGTAATGATAAATCATAATAACAAAATATTATAGTAATAATATAGTATATAAATAAATAGGAGTCAAACTTTTGAAATAGATCTGGTAGATGCTTTAAGAGAATTAAGACCTGTTAGGGTTCCATAAACGCCCACCTGGAGTAGGTCTCCTCTTGAGAAATGAGTGCCCAGCTTGTGAAAGAGTGAATGCCAACCCGTAGGACCCTTGATAAGCTTTTAACTTAAGCAGTTTTCGTTTTGCACTTATGGAAAGTAAGAAAAAGGGATGGCAATTTTGGTGATTTTTTTGATTTTTTTTAAAAAAATCAATTTGTGATTTTTTTGACTTTTTTGATATTTTTTATTTTTTTGATTTCTTAACGTCACGCGAAATATAATTTGTTGCAAGTTACAAATATATATCGCGTGACCTTACGAATCTGGAAAAAAATAGAAAAAAATAAAAAAAATAAAAAAAATCACAAATTGATTTTTTTAAAAAAAATCAAAAAAATCACCAAAATTGCCATCCCTGGCCCTAAGAAATGCTCGAGTTTCCGTTCTTTTATGTCAGGCTTAGGGGAAAATGTCCACCATGCTTAAGGAATTTTCTTAATTCTGAAAGGTATCAATTACACGTTCTTACGAAAAAATGTACACAAACAAGATGATGGAGGAGTAGATCTGTTTTGACTGATGAGTCTTTCATTCAATAAAATTACTTTTAAATCTAATTTCTTCCATGTATATATATATATATATAAATTATTATTATAAATTATATATAATAACATAAATATATTTATATATTTAATTTTTTTATATATATAATATAATATATATATATATATATATATATATATATATATATATATATATTGAAATTTTTTTTGATACCGCTAAGCTGGGAACACGAATTTGTTTTTAAAGCAAAACTTCGGTATCCAAACTATTTTCTTTTTACCCATTATGAACTATGAATAAACGTTGACATTAACAAAATTCTCTGACAAATCTACCCATAACCAACGTTCCTAACATTAATTTTCTAACATAGCGTAGATCTTTTGTCAAGTTGAAATGTGCAATTATAAAGAGATCACAACAAATTTGATGTTTTAGATAACAGAATTATTTTAAAAAACATGTTGTCTGACCAACCCTGGTGTCATAGGTCAATAAGGCGCTTGCGCAAATAGCACCCTGCAGGCTCTACCCCACCCTCTCTCCGTCCCCTGTTTTACTGATTTAAAGCTTTACATCCCGCTTTATATCTCTACGTCTTATGTGAGCACACACTTTCCAGAAAAAAGTAACTTTAGATATAATAATAATAAGAGTGAATAATAATAATAATCAATAATAATAATCTACATAATATAATTAATATAATAATTACATAATAATAATTAATAGATAAAAAATAATAAATAATAATAATAATAATAAGATAAGATTCTACACGTATTTTAATGTATATTATAAATCATGATATAGAGAGGATATGTACTGAACCTGAAGAAAACATGCCTAGCTACTTATTTAATGATTTATATCAAACATTAATGTAAATGGGTTCGGGTTCGAATAAATCATGACTGAGCGTATAAACAATCAATCAACAATAGCGTTGATAGCGCAGTAGTAATAGTAGCATAGTAGTAGTAGTAGTGATTAGTAGAGTGTAGTAGTAGTGTATAGAGTAGTTAGTAGAAACACCAAGTGAATCGTCTCTTATTATATTATAGAGATAATCACTTCTTATTAGTTCAATCTATAAATTTATATGTATTCCATTACTTGTTTACTAAAGCTTTAACGGCGACTTAAATATGTAACATTATAATAATAATAATATAATAATATAATAATAAACCTACAAAAAAAAAAGAGAAACAAAAAAAGAAAAAAATAAAAAATATAAAATTAAATAATAATAATAATAATTAATCAATAATAATATAATAAATTAATAATAATAATAATAATAAAAGTTTTTCACTGCACAGTTTCAAACGACTGAACCTAGATTAAAACTAAGCATTCTAATAAATCGTATCAGTGAATGACGCCACTCACGAATAAGAGGCTGTGATTGGTTCATTACAAGAAATTACAGTGAATAATCATTTGATAAGAGGTATATGTGCAAAGGTCCCAAAACATAGATAGCTGAAGAAGAAGAAGAAGAAGAAGAAGAAGAAGAAGAAGAAGAAGAGTAATCGTATGCTCTGGTTCTGCAGCCTTAATCGGAGTTAGACTAGAATTCCAGCGCTGATGTTGGAGCCAGACTGAAAGTTATATATAGTTATTATATATTTGATCAACTTCCGCTTTGTACGTATATCGATATCTTGATCGGCTAAAGTAAGTATCTTAGATGAAATTTTTAGATGAACAGGAAGGGGAATCTTCATTTTAAATCGCTCCGTATTGACTATATATGTTTTATGCACATTATTCGTCTCCATAATTTTCAATATATGCCATCCAATATAGAGATCATGTGATTATACTTTAAAGTTAAAAATCAATGTATGAAGTTTCATGTCCCTTCTTTACAGCTGCAGTTGCTCGCATGCAGCACCCGTGTACGTTATCAGACGCACATTATATGCGTATCTTTGAAGGGTCACAATGTGTGTAAGGATGTCTTGTTTAGAAATAGAATGATTAATTAGTACATGTGTACTAAGTTTTTAAAATAAACCACCACCTTTGAAAGTAATTTATAATCAATCCCACAAATAAACTTACTAATCCTTCAACTTGATACAGAACTTATCACTGTTAGGGTCAGTTTCCAACTGATTTCGCTCCCCAAGATATATAACCTACCATGTAACGACATAAATTTGAATTCCATGAAACTTTAACTCGGATATATATATATATTATATATATATATATAAATATATATAGTGAGTAATAACCTATTTTATATAGTATACCTAATAGACGATATATATATATAAATATATATATATAAATGAAATATAATAATATATACAGTAGGCGATATCCCAGAAATTTTTTCATCTTTGCAATTAAATCTTGGGTATTTCTTTCAAATTGTATTATATATAATAATATATATATATAAGAATAAGATATATTTCAAACCCATCATTATGTTTAACATGAAAATTAGAGTGTAAGATATAAAACCGTTTTCATGATATATATATATATATATATATATATATATAACTATAGCTTTAATATATAATAATTACTTATTAATATGGTACTATTAGTATTGATATAGAGATCCATTTATAATACCTTATATATATATAGAGATAGTTATATATAAATAGTATAAAATATATATTATAATATAAATGTAATGGACCAAATATTAAATTTCTAGAGAAAAAAATTGGGGAAATAACGCCAATAAATACTAAAAACACCATACCTAAATTGTTAAAATTTAATCGCACGGCATTAGAGATGAGCAAAGTCCGAGTAATAATATCTTCAGTTTTTTATAATTTCCAAATATACTCTACAACTTGTATGTAGAGGAGGCAAATCCAGTAAGCTCTGTACTCTCCAATAATATTTTCCAAGTGCTAGGTTTTTCAGAAGTCTTAATGTGAAAATATTCTTTCTACCTGTACAATATAAGTACTTAAGAATTGCCAGTATTTGCAACAATATATATAAATATTGGAAAATTGTGACTGCGAACAAAAAACTAGTCCGTCTATTGCTGTTTTTGACGATCTGTGCTGTAGGAGGCCATTTCAACTTCCATAAATCCCATTCTGCTTTTACTAAATCTTCAATTTGGCTTTCGATAACTTTTTCTTGTGAAATGTAACACAAAATTTATCTACTCATATGGTACATACATTACCCCTGCTCGGTATGACAAATTGCAAGAGATAATAATTTCTTTTATGATTAAAAACCTCTTTCCCTATGCTGATAATTCTTAGAATCATCCAAAATCTCCCATTTCCAAAAATCTTATAATAATGAATGCGCGATATTTTCTTTGATGGCTTCAAGTTTAGTTTTAACTAAAGGACTTACGAGATTTGTTCCTGACTGCGATGAATTATATAAATTATTTAACCTCTGCACTTTACATTATTAACAGATATGATGCTTAAATTTATTATTTAGTTTCTAATAAATTCGGTGGGAGGCCACTGTGCCGCCCCCTGCCCCCTAAAACTACACATAGCTATGTATAACAAACCTTTATTTATATATATATTTAATAAGTATATAATAGAATATATAAAATATAGATATAATACATATATAGTATATTATATAGTAAATATATTATATATCTATATATAATATCTAATATTATAGATATATATTATTATTTATATATATGTAATAATACTATTATTAATAATTATAGTATAAAATATGATATATATATATAATAGTAATATAGAATAATAATATATAATTTATATTTTATATAAATAATAAAATCATTAGCCATTAATTTTGCTACAGAGTTTATAAAATATATATAATACATGATATATATAGTATTTATATATATATTACTAATATATATAATTTATATTAATGTAAAAACTTTTCGAGTTATATATTATATATATATATATATATATATATATATATATATAATATATATAAATATATATTATATAATATACTATATATATTATAATATCAGTATTATAAACTAAAGATATTCAAATTAATATAAATGATAATTTATATATTATAATGAAGATACATGACAATAGGCTCCACATAAATTAGAGTATGATTGGTGAACAGGGTATGATAATATATTTATATATTTACATTATTATATTTTAAAAGAAATGATATAACGATCACTCAATATAAATTTTTAAATTCTAAGATTCAATTTTCTCCCAAATAACATCTGAAGTAGAAAATATTTTCGCATCCGCATAGTAATATTGTGCCTGCGGGCTCGTGCGTTGGTTCCTCGCCTTGCTCGCGTTGGGCTTCACGTGACACAGATCTGCGTCTGGAGCAAGACTTCCAGTCTGGCTACAGCACCAGAGCTGGAATTCTAGTCTGACTCCGACTCAGGATCCAGAACCAGAGCATACGATAACTCATCTGCTTCTTCTTCTTCTTCTTCTTCTTCTTCTTCTTTCTTCTTACTTGTCTTCGTGCGTGTGCGTTGCGTTGCTTGTGCGTAATCTGCTCCGTCTCTTAGCGTTCTCTTCTCTTCTCTCTTCTTCTTCTCATTCTTACATTCTTCTTCTATATATATATATATCTGCTTCTTCTTCTTCATCTCTCGTTCTTCTTCTTCTACTTCTTTTCTTCAGCTATCTATGTTTTGGTTTCCTGGACCCTTTATTTGTACATTATACCTCTTTAGTCAAATTGATTATTCACTGTGATTCTCAGATGAGTAACATGCGAACCAATCACATGAGCCTCTCATTTCACTGGACGTTCATTCACTGATACCTATTTAAGATAAGAGATGATTAGTTTCTTAATTTAGATTCAGTCGTTTGAAGCTGTGCAGAATGAAAAAGTTTAAGTGTGATTATTATTATATTATATTATTATTATTATTAGTATTATATTATTATTATTTATTATTATTATTATTATTATTGAGTGTGATGTGTGAAATTAGTATTTTATTATTATTATTATTATTATTATTATTATTAATTATTATTAATATTAATTATTTTAATATTATTATATAATTAGTATTATTACTTGATTGATTATTATTATATGTTACAAGTTTAAGGAAATTTTAAGCTTAGTAAACAAGTAATGTGAATATATTAAATGTATGGGACGAGTGAATAGAAAAGAGATGAGTATATTAATTAATAAATAAAAATCACACTCCGTGAAGCTGTTTTTCTGACTACTACTATCTACTAGACTGACTTACTAATACTACTACTTACTATCTATCTACTTTACTTCCAGGCTAACGTTTACGGAGTAAGGTCATGATTTATTCGAACTCTTAACCCATTCTTGCATAATGCTTGATGTAACATGACATTAGTAAGTAGCTAGCATCGTTTATTCTGGTTCCAGTATATATCCTAATGTGCAGCTAATACTCCGAATCCCTGCTGTTAGTATAAGAATGTTGATATTATTAATTATATTATTATTATTATTATTATTATTATTACTTATTATTATTATTATTATTATTATTATATTATTATATTATATTATTTTATTATTATATTATTATTATTTCGGTTTTTTCATAAAAATGTTGTTCATAAAAATGTTTTTTAGCTATAAAGCGGGGTGAAAAGCTTTAAATCAGTAAAAAAGGGGACAGAGAGAGGGTGGGGTGGACCCATGCAGGGTGCTATCGCAAACGCACTAATTAGTCTTATGGTCATGAGGTCACGTAAAAACATGCTTTTATAAAAATATTTTCTGTGAACTTTATTACATATGATGACATATATTAATATCTCAATCTGAAAAATTTAGCTATGTTAGAAAATTATTAAGTTAGAAACGTTGCATGGTTAGGATTTCGGCTAGAGATTTTGTTAATGTCAAGCGTTTATTTCGAAGTACATAAATGGTATCTTATATTGAAGTAGTATTGACAGAGTGATAATAGCAAATACACCAAGCTGCGGTATCTATTGCGCAGCGCCTTATTGACTGTTATGGCATGAGGGTCGATAAAACAGTTTTTATTAAAAAACATTTATTTACATAAACATTAAAATATGAGTGACAGCTTTAGTAATGTGAAAAGGTCTAGCGCGGATGTTAGAAAATTATAAGGTTTAAGAAAGATCCGTTGTCGGTGGGGAGTGTTGAGCAGTTCGTAGAGAAGAATGTTTGATTGAGGATGTTAACGAGTTATTTCAGTAGAGTCGTAGCAAATGCTGTTTGAGGTAGTAGTTTTGAAGTGTTAGATTTGGACATCGAAGTTTTTGACTTTAAAAACAGAAACGTGATTGGAACTATCGACTATAATAAATCATATATTATATATATATATATTATATATATATATATAATACTTACTAATATATATAGTATATATATACTACTATAATATATATATTATATATATATATATAGTATATATATAATATATATTATAATATAATATATATATATATATATTATATACACGTAAATATTTATGCCTTAGCTCAACTAAAGGGGAACAATATTCCATATTAACTTAGGGTCTAAGATTTGTGGGCTTTATATATCCGATTAGGTTAAGGGCTAGTTTGGGCTTTCATAAATCCATTAGTTATGGGCCTCAGTTGGGGGCTTGCCATACCCATAGGTTAAGGGCTAGAGTGTGGGGCGCTTTTTAAGTCTATGGGGTAGATAAAAGTTTGATGTTAGTAAAAAATTTATATAGTATATACTAGTTATAATAGTATATAATATATATATATATATAGTTATATATATATATATATATATATATAGTATATATATATTCTATTATATATAATATATATATAGTAGTATATAGGGCACAACCAGCAGATGCAGATTTCAATATGATCGGATATCATCGAATATCAAAGGTCATACGAAAGGTTCAGTTTTACCACTGACTTTTTATTTAATTTTTTTTAATAGTTTTGATTTTTACATATAGATAAAAGTTTGTCTCGCATGAAATACATGAAAAATATTCACATTAATCGCCCTATGAAAGAAAATTCAAAATAGAGAAGCGAACAGTAATATGATTTTTCAATACAATACAAAAATACTACTATCTTTTTGACATGCTACTACTTAAGAATACTTACTACCCTTTTATATACTTTGACGTTCGGTCTTTTCTAATAGTTCATAGTTTACCTGGTAAATGATGACTGAGAGACTGGGTAAGAGAAGGGTCAGACACCTTGGGTATCTTCTCTATCCCCCCCACTCCCGAGGTACCAATTGCTCCCCCGGACGTGTGATGAGCCTCCTCACTCCTCGCTAGAACTCCCGTGCCAACGATAAGTTCTCGGTGGAATTTAAAAGAATCGCACATTGTAGGCCACTTAAAGTCTTAATTAAAATAAGCAATATTTTTACTACTTTTAAATAACATATATTTCCTCTGAGATACTACACACACACAACACACACAACACACACACACACACGACACACACACACACATATATATAATATATATATCATATATATATAATATAGTAATATATAGTATATATATATATATATATATATTAATATTAAGTATATAAATATATTATATATATATTAATGGAACTACTTGCACAAAGGAAGTTAACTGATATATATCGAACGAACGCATGTAATCGATTTTTTTTCGATTATTTCAATTCAATAGTGAATGAATTTCCATATACATTTTTTTTTTTAACTAACAGGAATACCAAAGATTAAATCGCAAAGATGGACAAGAGTCAGGGTCCTCTCGGCCTGCAGCGGGGGACTCGTCGGCTCGAGGCCCTTAAAAAAATTTAAAAAAATAACATTAAATTAAACATGATAAAGAAAAGCAACTTGTGGTAACTCTCGCGCTCTTTCTATTAGAGTTTTAGCTAACACTGTGACACTGCAGGGCTGCACGAGTAGCGTTCTGCGATTT
>JABUQX010049347.1:25000-37500 GCA_015478945.1 Trachelipus rathkii | reverse complement strand
GGGAGTAGTATTTGTGGACAAAAAATATCCTCAAGGTTTGTGTGTGTGTGTGTATGTGTGTGTGAGTGTGTGTGTATAGGTGTGTGTGTGTGTGTGTGTGTGTGTGTGTGTGTGTGAATGTGGAGCTCGAAATGGCTATGCAGTATTGCAGTATGTTTTCATTTCCTCAAGAAAAAACAGAGTTTAAAGTATAATAGAACACATTATTTTTGTATTTTTTTTTTAATTAGTTGTTGATTGTTTTCTGAAATTTTTGAATTTTCTTAAAGTTATTTATTTATTTATTTATTTATTTATTTATTTATTTATTTATTTATTTATTGGTTTAAAAAAAGATTTTAATACTAAGGATAAGATTTAATATAATGTTTTTGATTTACTATACAAACGATATTGATTTATTCTATATACAACTTCAGATTACTCTACAAGCTATTTTAGTTTATTCTTCAAACAATTTCGATTTACTCCACAAATAATTTCTATTACTCTGCAAACAATTTCAGATTACTCTTCAAACAATTTTAGTTTACTCCACAAATAATTTCAGTTTACTATACAAACAATTTAAGATTACTCTTCAAGCAATTTTAGATTGGTCTACAAACAATTTCAGTTTACTCTCCAAACAATTTCTATTTAATCTACAAACAATTTTAGATTACTCAACAAACAATTTCAGTTTACTCTACAAACAATTTCTATTTAATCTACAAACAATTTTAGATTATTATTTTGCAAACAATTTCAGCTTACTCTGCAAACAATTTCAGCTAATTCTATAAACAATTACTCTACTGATTCAAATTCTTTTCATAGAATTTATATGTACTCTACAACTTCTATCTACTTTTGATTCACTTTATAATTGTAATTTCCTTTACAATTTCGATTTTCTGCATGGCTTTGATTAACCCCTGTAACTCTAATTTAATCTATAATAAAATCAATTTACCCCACAATTTCAATTTACTGTACAGTTTTGATTCTACCCTATAATTCTAACTTACTCTACAATTCCAATTTCCCATACAATTTCAATTTACTGTATACATTTTTGATTTTACCATATAATTCTAATTTACTCTAGAATTCCAATTTCCTATACAATTTCAGTTTACTGTATACATTTTTGATTTTACCATATAATTCTAATTTACTCTAGAATTCCACTTTCCTATACTGTTTTCATTTCGATTTACAATTTATTTCGATTTCCCCTATAATTCTAATTTTTTATCTTACAATTTCAATTTACTCTGCATTTTATTTACTCATCAATTCTAATTTAAATGCAATTTCAATTTACTATTTCTTTTGATCCTCTGCAATTCTATTTTTTCCTACAATTTTGATTTACAGTTTCTTTTGATTCCCCTGTAATTTCAATTTTCTCTATAGTTTTGATTTGCTCTGCAATTTCAATTTACTGCACATTTTTGTTTTACCCTATAATTCCAATTTATCCTACAATTTTAATTTTCAATACAATTTCAATTTGGTGAACAGTTTTTATTCCCCCCTAATATTTCAATTTATCTTACAATTTCAATTTGTTCTACAATTTTATTTTACTGAACAGTTTTGATTTTCCCATATTATTCTAATTTACCTTACAATTTCAATTTATTCTACAATTTTAATTTACTCTACAATTTCAATTTACTGAACAGTTTTGATTTCCACCTATAATTCTAATTTACCATTCAATTCCAAAATGCCAATTTTAATTTACTGTTTGGTTTTGATTTTCCCCTGTAATTCTAATTTACCCTACAATGAAATCAATTTGCTCTGCAATTTCGATTGTTCTCTTTGATTTTCCTTTAATTCTATATTACCTACAATTTCAATTGACCGTTTCTTTTGATCCCCCTTATAATTATAATTTATCATATGATTTCAATTTGGTCTACAATTTCCATTTACTGTACAGTTTAATTTGCCCTTATAATTCTAACTTACCCTACAATTTCAATTCACTCTTTGCTTTTGATTTCTCCCAATTATTTTAATTTACCCTACAATTTCAATTCACTCTGTTTTTGATTTCACCCTGTAATTCTAACTTCCTCTACAATTTCAGTTCACTATTTGTTTTTTGATTTCCCCTTATAATTCTAATTTACTCTACAATTTCAATTCACACTTTACTTTTGATTCCCCCCCCCCCTATAACTCTAATTTCACCTTAAATTTCCATTTGCTCTACAATTATTAGTTCTTACTCTACGCTTTCGATTCACTCTATAATTCTAATTATACACTCCAGTTTCGATTTACTCTATCATTTAGACACATTTGAATATGAAGAACCTTCACACATAAAACTATTTTCACTTGCTGGTTTTATCGTTTTCAAACCATTTATTTTTTCGTTGTTTTTTTTTTCTTCTCGGGGAAAATATTTTCCAAGGAGAAAATATGACCTTCAATGTTTTTATTACCATAAAAATATTTGAAGTCTCTTAAAATTTCTAAGGGAAAGCACACTTGAGTCATTATATATATATATATATATATATATATATATATATATATATATATATATATATATATATATATATATATATATATATATATATATAAATATATATATATATATATATATATATATATATATAACTACCTGAGAAATATAAAAATAACCAAATATACATTAACATTTTTAACATAACATATCGCTATATATATATATATAATAATAATAATAATAATATATAAAACAAAAAGATTTATATGGAAATATCATAATAATCATATCCTGATAATTAAAAGAGCCTATTAATGTGATATATATATATATATTCATATATATATAATAATAATAATATAAGTAATATAATAATAATAATAATAATAATAATAATATATATATAAATATATGTAATAATAATAATAATAATAATAATAATAATAATAATAAAAATAATAATAATAATAATAATATATATAATATATATAATATCGAGATAAATGATTAATTAGATTGCAAGCGATAATATTTTAATATATAAATATGTATACCATATTAATATATATATATTTTCTAATTATAAAAATATGTATATTTCTTATAATATTTGTGTATAATAATTTCTAAGAGAAAAACACTTGCATGTATATATATATATATATATAATAATAATAATAATAATGCAAGGCTGTAGATAGGGGTTCAGGGGATTCGATCCCCCGACATTTTGTTTACGCGATCAAGATTTTTTTAATGGTTTGATCTCTTAATTTTAATTTTTAATAATAATAAAAATATTAATTAATCTAAATAAATTAAGAGTATATATTAATAGAAATGAGAAAACATATTTGTGTCCGTGAACGATTCTTAGGTTAGGTTAGGTTAGGTTAGGTTTAGTTAGGTTAAGTTAGGTTAGGTTAGGTTAGGTTAGGTTAGGTTAGGTTAGGTTAGATTAGGTAAGGTTAGGTTAGGTTAGGTTAGGTTAGGTTAGGTTAGGTAGCTGTTGAAAGCATTAAAGGAGAATCTCTGGTGGAGGCAAATCTACGAACACTGAAATAAATAGTCCCTTTCTGATTGGACAACGATATGATGGTGCAGAAGCAATGAAAGAATGTTTTAGAGGTGTCAAAGCTGTTGAAAATGGAGTTATATATTCATTGCTGTTGACATCCATGTAGTGTACAACACAGTAGAAACTTTATAGCATAGCGATTGCAACTAGACATTATTTTAGATTGCCAAGGCGGACTACTATTTTAATACGAAAAAAATTGGAAAGATTTTCCTAGACACAAAATGGACAAAACTCACACGAATGAGAGAAACAAAGTTATTGAAAGTTACGATGGATTGAATTACGATCTAGAGAAATTTTTAAAGCATTTCTTGAAGCTTTAGAGGAGCTTGAATGAATCAAGATATTAAACCTTCCAAAAAAAATCAAATCTTTTGAAATATGTGATCAAAAGCAAATTGATTGGTTGTAAGTTTATTCATGATTTCAACTTTATTATCCTCTACACTTTCATTATGTACTTACTATATCGCAGTCTCCATAATTAGTGACAGCAACTGCTCTTAATCATATTGAAAACGTGATGTTTGTTTTGAAAGAATTTCAAGCAAATATGAATGAAACATTTTCAAACATTTCAGAAGTTGTAACAGAACTTCTGCTTCCTGTTAATGAAGGAATGAGAATGCCTCATGCGAGATTCAATGTAAAATGAAAAGACTACGTAAAGCAATTACAATTTCTTTTCTTGAGGATTTTTCAAACCAGTTAGAGTTAAAGTTCGTGAGCCATGCATAAAAATCCATACTTACTAATCTTTTTAAAGTCACTCATTCCATCCGTATCTATTAAAAATTTTATAAATTTTTGTAAATAAATTTGATCTGTACAGTCATATTCTAATTGCTAAGGATTTAAACATTTACCTCACTCAAAACATGAACTCCAAAAAAATATTTCTCTACTCTGAAAAGGTTCAAAACATACTTTTTCAATTCTACAGGAGAAGAAAGCCTAACAAAATTGGTTAAAATAAGTGATCATCATAGCTACGCAATATAAACGGAGGAAGTTATCATTCAATTTGCTGTTAAGAGATCAAGATAAAAATCTTTTTATATAAATAAAATGATATCTTTGTTTGTATTTTGAAATTGCTATCAATGTTAGTTTATTTTATTCTCTTTTAATGAAGTAATATATATATATATATATATATATATATATATATATATATATATATATATATATATATATATATATATATATATATATATATATATATATATAATATATATAAATATATATATATATATATATATATATATTCATATATATATACATATATATATATATATATGATATATTTATATATATATATATATATATATATATATATATATATATATATATATATATATATATATATATATATATATATATATATATATATATATATTTTTTTTTTTTTTTTTACGGTTATCACCGCTCACGGGCAATGCCCTATTCAAGAGGGTGTTAAAAACAACAAAATTGCTAACACAAATTACGCAGATGAGCACAGACGCGGGCTTTAAAGTGAGGAGATTAAGTTCAGTAGGACAGAAAGTGGAAGAGAATTCCACAGAACAGAGGTGGCAGGAAAGAAGGAGGCACCGCAGCGAACTAGTCTGGAGTTGCTGATATCAACACAAAACTCATGTGCCGACACAGCACCCTTGTGCTACGAGGGCGTCTTAAAGGTGGTGGCACGCGAGTGGAAAGTTCCCTCGAGCACTTGCCGCTACGGTACCTATAGAAAGAGAGCACCAGCATTGCGCCGCAAAGATAGAGGGTCAAGTGAACTAGAAAAAAGAACATAATAGTTTATAAGCCTGTTGGCCTTTGACTCAACCCCATCCAAAAGCCGAGTGAAACCAGAGCCCCCCAAGATATGAGAGCAGTACTCAATCAAAGGGCGGATGAGGCCCTTGTATAGCTGGAACAACTGAGAAGAGGAAAAAAAGTCTCGCAGTCTAAACAGAACTCCCAGCTTCCTTGAGGCCGCCTTAGCAACCGTTGTGATGTGAGGTTTCCAAGACATATTTTTGTTTATGTTAAGGCCAAGGATGTTTATATTGTCGACAGGAGAGACGAGAGAACCGTCGAAAGAGATAGGAAAGTTAGAAGGTGTCTTAGAGAGGGAGATTTGTAGAAGTTGAGTTTTTAAAGAATTGAATTTCACAAGGTTCAGACGACCCCACCCGGAAATTCTATCCAGATCAGCGAGAATAGAATCGGAAAGATTAAGACGAGAGACAATTCTAGAAGTAAAAGAGGGAGCAGAATTGAAATGAGTTGAAGAATGAAGGTTCAAGTCATCGGCATATGAGTGGATAGGTTAGATGCGCAGGTGAGAAGATCATTAATGAAAAGTAGGAATAAAGTAGGAGATAAGACAGAACCCTGAGGAACACCACTATTGACAGAAAAGGAAGAAGAAGTCGCCCCATCAACAACAGCTGATATTGAGCGATTTGAAAGAAAACTAGACATAAGTAAGCAAAGAGAAGGAGGAAACCCAAGGAGGAGCTTGGAGAGCAGTGACGCGTGCCATACCCGGTCAAATGCTTTGGATATGTCAAGCGCCACCACGCAGAATCTCCCCGTAGTTCCTAAGGGCGGAAAACCATAAATTGATTAGATAGAGTATAATGCCAGTAGACCTCGAGCGCCGAAAGCCGTACTGGCGATCAGGCAGAAGTGAATGAGATTCCAGATGATCTAAGAAATGAGAGTTTGAGAGGATTTCCAAAGATCTTAGATAGAATACAAGTAAGAGCTATAGGGCGATGGTTAGAAGGATCAGAGCGGCTTCCTTTTTTCGGAATAGGTTGGACATGTGCGTGCTTCAACACTGAGGAAGTGCTAGTATTGAGAGAGAGAATATAGTTGAACGAGGGGCGGGGATAGCACGGGAGCACACTCCCTCAAAACTCGGGGAGGAATGCCATCCGGATCATACATTTATAATATATAATATATATATATATATATATATATATATATATATATATATATATATATATATATATATATATATATATATATATATATATATATATATATATATCAGTATATATATATATATATATATATATATATATATATATATATATATATATATATATATATATATATATATATATATATATATATATACTATAACTATATATATACTACCGGTATATATATATATATATATATATATATATATATTTTATCTCCCCCGAAATTTTTGACTACGGACCTGTATATATGTATATATATTTGCAGTCTATATTTGTCCCGAATTGGCTTATAAGCATCCTGTCAGTGTGGCAGTGTGGCCAGCACCGCTCTCCGTTTTTTCCCCGTCTTCCAGAACCTGCTATTCCATCTATTCTTGTATTGAATGAAACATCATCAATTCAAAGGGGACTTAAAATTTAGAACGTAGTGAAAACATTATCATTTGATTTTTTTTATAATTATATCAAACAGGAAAAAATATGAATATAACACAAATATTTTGCACAATCTTCTTTTATAGTATATACGCTATAGGTGTATATACTCTATTATATATACTCTATAATTCTCATTTTCTATTCTGTCTCATATGGTTTTCCAGCTATAGCTCTCATTGTGGTCATCTTTACTGCTTTCGTTATCATGTCAATTGCATTCTAATCATTCCTCCATTTTTATCCTGCCCCAAGTCTTTTCTCCATGCAACAGTATAGGTGTGAGTTTAAATTTCAAGATAATCTTCACCTTTATTCTCATCTGTCTGTTAATTATAATGGATACGCTTATCTGAATGCCCTATCATACCATTCAATCTTACTTGTAATATCTCATGCATTTCTTCCTCCTCTTCAGGTTGCACTCGTGAGAAATAAATATCTTTCTACGTTAACTACCTTTTAGTCAACTTCCACCCTCAGCTATCATTACCTCATTCGTGCCATCATTCATGCTAGTCCTGATCCTTTCAATTTGTTTGCAATATAAATCACAACCTCTCTCAAATTTTCCCCATTCTCACGTCAACACGTCAGATCATCTTCGTACTCAGCAATGTCTCCGTCAAAATTCAGAATCTCCTCCTTCACCTTTCTTATCAGTGTCCAATCAATGAGAGGTCATCTCCTTCGTTTACTCAGTTTTTGCTTCGAACCATTTATTATTTTCGTTTCCCGTTCTTATATTAGCCTTGTAGTTGTTGTACATACTTTCCAAATCCCAGAGTCTCTTTCTAGGAATCAAATGAACTTTCCAAAATCCAGAGTCTCTCTCTAGGTATCAAATGAATTTTCCAAAATCCTCAGTCTTTCTCTAGGTATCAAATGAACTTTCCAAAATCCAGTCTTTCTCTAGGTATCAAATGAACTTTCCAAAATCCACAGTCTCTCTCTAGGTATCAAATAAACTTTCCAAAATCCAGTCTTTCTCTAGGTATCAAATGAACTTTCCAAAACCCAGTCTTTCTCTAGGTATCAAATGAACTTTTCAAGACTCACAGTCTCTCTCTAGGTATCAAATGAACTTTCTAAAATCCACAGTCTTTCTCTAGGTATCAAATGAACTTTCCAAAACCCAGTCTTTCTATAGGTATCAAATGAACTTTTCAAAACCCACAGTCACTCTCAAGTTATCAAATGTACTTTCCAAAATCCACAGTCTCTCTCTAGGTATCAAATGAACTTTCCAAACCCACAGTCTTTCTCAAGGTATCAAATGAACTTTCCAAAATCCAGTCTTTCTCTAGGTATCAAATGAACTTTCCAAAACCCAGTCTTTCTCTAGGTATCAAATGAACTTTTCAAGACTCACAGTCTCTCTCTAGGTATCAAATGAACTTTCCAAAATCCACAGTCTTTCTCTAGGTATCAAATGAACTTTCCAAAACCCAGTCTTTCTCTAGGTATCAAATGAACTTTCCAAACCCACAGTCTTTCTCAAGGTATCAAATGAACTTTCCAAAATCCACAGTCTTTCTCTAGGTATCAAATGAACTTTCCAAAACCCAGTCTTTCTATAGGTATCAAATGAACTTTTCAAAACCCACAGTCACTCTCTAGTTATCAAATGTACTTTCCAAAATCCACAGTCTCTCTCTAGGTATCAAATGAACTTTCCAAAACCCAGTCTTTCTATAGGTATCAAATGATCTTTTCAAAACCCACAGTCACTCTCAAGTTATCAAATGTACTTTCCAAAATCCACAGTCTCTCTCTAGGTATCAAATGAACTTTCCAAACCCACAGTCTTTCTCAAGGTATCAAATGAACTTTCCAAAATCCAGTCTTTCTCTAGGTATCAAATGAACTTTCCAAAACCCAGTCTTTCTCTAGGTATCAAATGAACTTTTCAAGACTCACAGTCTCTCTCTAGGTATCAAATGAACTTTCCAAAATCCACAGTCTTTCTCTAGGTATCAAATGAACTTTCCAAAACCCAGTCTTTCTCTAGGTATCAAATGAACTTTCCAAACCCACAGTCTTTCTCAAGGTATCAAATGAACTTTCTAAAATCCACAGTCTTTCTCTAGGTATCAAATGAACTTTCCAAAACCCAGTCTTTCTATAGGTATCAAATGAACTTTTCAAAACCCACAGTCACTCTCAAGTTATCAAATGTACTTTCCAAAATCCACAGTCTTTCTCAAGGTATCAAATGAATTTTCCAAAATTCCTAGTCTCTCTCTAGGTATCAAATGAATTTTAAAATAATAGAACAGAAGGCAGAGCCGGGGTTAGAGAGCGCAAAAATATTTACCGACTCCCCAATTCTATTTGCCAGATGATCAACAATAGGGTCCCATCACTAGGTTTTACATTCTTCATTATCAATTTTACTCTTGAAATTTTGAGATTATAATTGATTTTTTCCATCCCACATATATATATATATATATCTATATATATATTATAATAATATATATATAATATATATATATATTATTATATAATATATATATATATATATATATATAAGACAGAAGGCAGAGGAGTCCGTGGGTAAAGATGGTGATAAAGATATATATATATTATATATATATATATATTATATAGAGAGAGAGAGAGAGAGAGAGAGAGAGAAAATAAACTGCATGCCTCAACTCGTCCCCTACTTCTTTTAATAATCCTATAAGCATTCCGTTCTATCCCTCTCTTCTTCAGCACCTTCTGAAACTCTTTACTATTTCTCCCAAGCTCTTGGGTTTTAACCAGTACACATTTTTTACTATTTCTCCCAAGCTCTTGGGTTTTAACCAGTACACATTCTTTACTATTTCTCCAAAGCTCTTATGTTTTAACAAGTACACATTCTTTACTATTTCTCCCAAGCTCTTGGGTTTTAACCAGTACACATTTTTTACTATTTCTCCCAAGCTCTTTGGTTTTAACCAGAACACATTTTTTACTATTTCTCCCAAGCTCTTGGGTTTTAACCAGTACACATTCTTTACTATTTCTCCCAAGCTCTTGGATTTTAACAAGTACACATTTTTTACTATTTCTCCCAAGCTCTTGGGTTTTAACCAGAACACATTTTTTACTATTTCTCCCAAGCTCTTGGGTTTTAACCAGTACACATTCTTTACTATTTCTCCCAAGCTCTTGGATTTTAACAAGTACACATTTTTTACTATTTCTCCCAAGCTCTTGGGTTTTAACCAGAACACATTTTTTACTATTTCTCCTAAGCTCTTGGGTTTCAACCAGTACACATTCTTTACTATTTCTCCAAAGCTCTTGGGTTTTAACAAGTACACATTCTTTACTATTTCTCCCAAGCTCTTGGGTTTTAACCAGTACACATTTTTTCTATTTCTCCCAAGCTCTTGGGTTTTAACAAGTACACATTCTTTACTAGTTCTCCCAAGCTCTTGGGCTTTAACCAGTACACATTTTTTACTATTTCTCCCAAGCTCTTGGGTTTTAACCAGTACGCATTTTTTACTATTTCTCCCAAGCTCTTGGGTTTTAACCAGTACACATTCTTTACTATTTCCCCCAAGCTTTTAGGTTTTAACCATTACACATTCTTTACTATTTCTCCTAAGCTCTTGGGTTTTAACAAGTATACATTCTTTACTATTTCTCCCAAGCTCTTGGGTTTTAACCAGTACACATTCTTTACTATTTCTCCCAAGCTTTTATGTTTTAACCAGTACACATTCTTTACTATTTCTCCCAAGCTCTTGGGTTTTAACAAGTACACATTCTTTACTATTTCTCTCAAGTTCTTGGGTTTTAACCAGTACACATTCTTTACTATTTCTCCCAAGCTCTTGGGTTTTAATCAGTACACATTCTTTACTATTTCTCCCAAGCTTTTATGTTTTAACCAGTACACATTCTTTACTATTTCTCCCAAGCTCTTGGGTTTTAACAAGTACACATTCTTTACTATTTCTCCCAAGCTCTTGGGTTTTAATCAGTACACATTCTTTACTATTTCTCCAAAGCTCTTCTTGGGTTTTAACCAGTACACATTCTTTACTATTTCTCCCAAGCTCTTGGGTTTTAACCAGTACACATTCTTTACTATTTCTCCCAAGCTCTTGGGTTTTAACCAGTACATATTCTTTACTATTTCTCCCAAGCTCTTGGGTTTTAACCAATACACATTCTATACTATTTCTCCCAAGCTCTTGAGTTTAAACCAGTACTCATTTAGCATCTTGCAATTTCTTTGGTACATATATCAAAGGACTTGTGGTAAAAAATTCTGGAAACAGAGGGAGTCTTGGGAAGAATTAAAGCTTCAGTCAGTCAGGAACAGTAACAATAATAACTAAGAGATGAAGATCAAGAATTAGAACAAGAAGAGAAAGAGTAAGAAGAAGAAGAAGAGCAAGAGCAAGAGCAAGAACAAGATCAAGAACGAGAATAATAATAATAATAATAATAATAATAATAATAATAATAATAATAATAATAATAATAATAATAATAATAATAATAATAATAATAATAATAATAATAATAATAATAATAAATAATAATAATAAAAATAATAATAAAAATAAAAATAAAAATAAGAATAAAAATAAGAATAAAAATAAAAATAAAAATAAAAATAAAAATAAAAATAATAATAATAAAAATAATAATAAAAATAATAAAAATAATAAAAATAAAAATAATAGAAATAATAAAAATAATAAAAATAATAAAAACAATAATAATAATAATAATAATAATAATAATAATAATAATAATAATAATAATAATAATAATAATAATAATAATAATAATAATAATAATAATTAGAAGAAGAAAGAGAGGAAGAAGTCCAAAGGCTCTGAAAAATACAATAATAATAAAACATGAAAGAACATGTACGATGGATTATCAAAGATACTTTTCCTTTTAAATACATCTTTTGAATTGAAACAAAATGGCGGTATAACGGTCTAATCGATCCTTTGACCACTCGGTTACGACGATCAATAATTCTACGTGAAGGGTGTGTTCCCCTCATTCTTAATTTAATTACTATTATATCTCATATCTTTGATGAACATTTGATGGGGTCAGGTCAGGTCATGTCAGGTTAGCCTTTGCAGGTCAGCCCTTCCTCAAAGGAAAAATGTTAATTTGACCTTTTTTTCATTTTATTCTAATTATTATCTTTTTTAATTTATGCAATGCTACTTTTATTATTATTATTATTATTATTATTATTATTATTATTATTATTATTATTATTATTATTATTATTATTATTATTATTATTATTATTTATTATTATTATTAATAATAATAATTATTATAATAATAATAATAATATAATAATAATGTAATAATAATAAAATAATAATAGCTCTTAAGTTATTATATATTATTATTATTATTATTATTATTATTATTATTATTATTATTATTATTATTATTATTATTATTATTATTATTATTGTTATATGATAATATAATAATAATAATAATAAAAATAATAATAATAATAATAATA
>JABUQX010049347.1:15000-20000 GCA_015478945.1 Trachelipus rathkii | reverse complement strand
AAGCTTTCTATAGAGTCTGTCAAAAAGCTTTCGAAAGAGCCTGACACAAAGCTTTTAATGGAGTCTGGCACAAAGCTTTCGATAAAGTCTGGCACCAAGCTTTCGATAGTCTGGCACAAAGGTTTCGGTAAAGTCTGGCACAAACCTTTCGAAAGAATATGACACAAAAGCTTTCGAGTGAGTTGGCACAAAGCTTTCGATAGAACTGCCAGAAAGCCTTCGATGAAGTCTGGCACAAAGCTTTCGATAGAGTCTGTCACAAAGCTTTCGATTGAGTTTGGCACAAAGCTTTCGATAAAATCTTGCACAAAGCTTTCGAAAAAGTCTGTCACCAAGCTTTCGATAGAGTCTGACACAAAGCTTTTGATTGATTCTGGCACAAAGCTTTCGATAGAGTCTGGCACAAAGCTTTCGATAGAGTCTGGCACAAAGCTTTCGATAGAGTTTGGCACAAAGCTTTCGAGAGAGTTTGGCACAAACATTTCGATAGAGTTTGGCACAAAGCTTTCGATAGAGTTTGGCACAAAGCTTTCGAGAGAGTTTGGCACAAACATTTCGATAGAGTTTGGCACAAAGCTTTCGATAGAATCTGCCAGAAAGCCTTCGATGAAGTCTGGCACAAAGCTTTCGATAGAGTCTGGCACAAAGCTTTCGATAGTGTCTGGAGCATGACTTTCGATAGAGTCTGACACGAAGCTATTGATCGAGTCTGGCACAAAAGCTTCCGATGACGTCTGGCACAAAGTTTTCGAAAGAGTTTGGCACAAAGCTTTCGAGAGAGTTTGGCACAAAGATTTCGAGAGTTTGGCACAAAGCTTTCGATAGAATCTAGCAGAAAGCTTTCGATAGAGTCTGGCACAAAGCTTTCGATATAGTCTGACACAAAGCTTTCGATAGAGTCTGGAACTTAGCTTTCGATAGCCCTCAGTAATTTTCAAAGTTTTCAAATTTGTGCTTAACGGAAAGATTTGGGAAATCTCGGATCTTCTTATCTTATCTTAGATGGCTAGTAAGATTCTTTAAGGACGTCTCTACTGGTGATCTTTCTCCTCCCTCTGACTATTCTTGTTCTTCACACTTTGGCATTTAGAAGAATCCTTTGTTGCATCGCTAGTCATATTAAAAGCTTTCGATAAACTCTGAGACAAATTTTCGACAGAGTCTGGCACAAAGCTTTCGATACAGTCTGCACAAAGCCTTTGATAGTTTGTAGAGTCTGGGACAAAGCTTTCGATAGTCTGTCACAAAGCTTTTGATGGAGTATGGAGCAAAGCTTTCGATAGAGTCTGGCCCAAGCCTTCGATAGAGTCTGGCGCAAAGCTTTCGATAGTGTCTTTCACAAAGCTTTTGATAGAATCTGGCACAAAGCTTTCGATGGAGTCTAGAACAAAACTTTGGATAAAGTCTGACAGAAAGCTTTCGATAGAATGTGGTACAAACCTTTCGACAGAGTCTGGCACAAAGCCTTCGATAAAGTCTGGCACAAAGCTTTCGATAGAGTTTGGCACAAAGCTTTCGATAAAGTCTGGCACAATGTTTCGATGGAGTCTGGAACAAAGCTTTCGATAGCGCCTGGCACAAAGCTTTCGATAGAGTCTAGCACAAAGCTTTCGATAAAGCTTAGCACAAACCTTTCAATAGTCTGGCACAAAACTTTCGATAGAGTCTGGCACAAAGCTTTCGATAGAGTCGGGCACAAAGCATTCGATAGCGTCTGGCGCAAAGCTTTCGATAAAGTCTGGCAGAAAGCTTTCGATAGAGTCTGGCATAAAGGTATCAATAAAGTCTGGCACAAAGCTTTATATAGAGTCTGACACAAAGCTTTTGATGAAGTCTGGCACAGAGCTTTCGATGAAGTCTAGTACAAATTTTTCGATAGAGTCTGGCACAAAGCTTTTGAGAGAGTTTGGCACAAAGCTTTCTATATAGTCTGGCACAAAGCTTTAGATAGAGTCTGGCATAAGCTTTCGATGGAGTCTGACACAAAGCTTTCGATATAGTCTAGAACAAAGCTTTCGATACTCCTCAGTAATTTCCAAAGTTTTCAAATTTGCACTTCACGGAAAGATTTGAGAAATTTCAAATTTTCTTATCTTATCTTAGATAGCTAGTTAGACTTCTGTAAGGACGTCTCTACTGGTGATCTTTCTCCTCTCTCTGACTACTCTTGTTCTTCACACATCGGCATTTAGATGAATCCTTTGTTCCATCGCTTGTAATATCAAAAGCTTTCGATAAACTCTGAGACAAATTTTCAATAGAGTCTGGCACAAAGCTTTCGATACAGTCTGCACAAAGCTTTTGATAAGGTATGACACAAAGCTTTCGATAGAATCTGGGACAAAGCTTTCGATAGAGTCTGGCATAAAATTTTATATAGAGTCTGGCGCAAAGGTTTCCATAGACTCAGGCACAAAGCTTTCGATAGAGTCTGACACAAATCTTTCGATAAAGTCTGGCACAAAGCTTTCGATAAAGTCTGACACAATGCTTTCGATAAAGTCTGACACAATGCTTTCGATAGAATCTGGCAAAAGGCTTTCGATAAAATCTGGCACAAAATTTTCGATAAAGTCTGGCACAAAGCTTTCGAGAGAGTCTGGCACGAAGATTTTGATAGAGTCTGACACAAAGCTTTCGATAGAATCTGGCACAAAGATTTTGATAAAGTCTGACACAAAACTTTTGGTAGAGTCTGGTACAAAGCTTTCGATAAAGACTAGCTCATAGCTTTCGATAGAGTCTAGCACAAAGCTTTCGATAGGGTCTGGCGCAAAGCTTTCGATAGAGTCTGACACAAAGCTTTTGAGAGAGTTTGGCACAAAGCTTTCGATAGAGTCTGGCACAAAGCTTTCGATTGAATCTGGCACAAATGTTTCTAGAGAGTATGACACTGAGCTTTCCATAGAGCCTGGCAAAAAGCTTTCGATAGAGTTTGGTACGAAGCTTTCGAGAGAGTCTGACACAAAGCTTTCGATAGAGTTTGGCACAAAGCTTTCAAAAGAGTCTGGCACGAAGATTTCGATAGAGTTTAGCACAAAGCTTTAGATAGAGTCTGGCTTAAAGCTTTCGATGAAGTCTGGCACAAAGCTTTCGGTTAAGTCTAGCACAAAGCCTTCGATAGAGTCTGGCACAAAGCTTTCGATAGAGTCTGGCACAAAGCTTTCGATAGAGTCTGACACAAAGCTTTTGATAGAGTCTGGCACAAAGCTTTCGATAGAGTCTGGCACAAAGCTTTTGATAAAGTCTGGCACAAAGCACTTGATATAGTCTGACACAAAGCTTTCAAAAAAGTCTGGCACATAGCTTTCGATAGAGTCTGGCACAAAGCTTTAGATAGAGCCTGGCACAAAGCTTTCGAGAGAGTTTGGCACAGAGCTTTCGATGGAGTATGTTACAAAGATTTCCATAGAGTCTAGCACAAAGCTTTAGAAAGAGTCTGGCATAAAGCTTTCGATGAAGTCTGGCACAAAGCTTTCTAGAGAGTCTGACACAAAGCTTTTGATTGAGTCTGGCTTTCAATAGAGTTGACACAAAGCTCTTGATAGAGTCTGGCACAAAGCTTTCGAGAGAGTATGACAAAAAGCTTTTGATAGACTCTGTCACATATCTTTCGATGAGTCTGGCACAAAGCTTTCGATAGAGTCTGGCACAAAGCTTTTGATAAATTCTGGCACAAAGCTTTCGATAGAGTTTGGTACAAAGCTTTCGATAGTCTGGAAAAAAGCTTTCGATGAAGCCTGGCACAAAGCTTTCTGGAGAGTCTGGCACAAAGCTTTCGATAGAGTCACCTTTATATATATATATATATATATATATATATATATATATATATATATATATATATATATATAAATATATATATATATATATATATATATAATATATATATATATATATATATATATATATATATATATATATATATATATATATATATATATATATATATATAGACTTTCGGTCACCTTTTATTCTTTAAATAAATAAATGGTGGTGTTCCTCAGGGTACTCTCCTATCCCCCAACACTTTTATTACTTTCTATTAATGATATCTCTATTACTTCTTTAATTATCTTCTCTTACATTGAAGACTCCACCTTTTATTTATCCTATTCACTTTTGATGCCTTGGAGTAACTGAACCTGGTTTTTATCATATATTTAGTTGGGGCTTGAATAATGTGGTTGTTTTCAATGCAGTAAAAACTCAATTCCATCATCTTTCCACTAAATATAATCTTCCATACACACACACATACACACCTACACACCTACACACACACACACACACACACACACACACACACACACACAATTCAAAACTTATTTTACTCTTGATATTTTTTATGTTTCTTTTTCTCTTGATTTATCAAAAAAAAAAAAAAACACAACATTATCTCTCTTTCTCTTTCTAAGCTATCTTCTAAGAGGCTCGGCGTTCTTAGTAAGGCACCTCAAGAGATTCTCACAGCCAGAAGATTTCTTTGTATATATATATATATATATATATATATATATATATATATATATATATATATATATATATATATATATATATATATATTTATCTGTATATAGAATGTTTTTTTTATATATATATATATATATATATATTTATATATATATATATATATATATATATATATATATATATATATATATATATATATATATATATATATATATACAGACAGATAGATATATTTGTTTATATATATATATATATATATATATATATATATAAATATATACCTTTGGCCTTGCCCATCAATGGAGATATTAAAAAAAGGGAATATGCACTCTCTCTTGGCAGACAAAAAAGTATTTTTCGAGCTATAACGAATTCAAAAAAGAATAACAACTCGCAGAGAGTTCGATAAGCTCTCCAAGTCTCAGGGCGTCTGAGTTTTTGAAACGATTCTGTTATCACATTCATTCTCTTCTACCAGTAAGCTCTAACTATAAAGGGCGACCAGTCGTTCAAATCCTAAAACCCCT
>JABUQX010049347.1:5000-7500 GCA_015478945.1 Trachelipus rathkii | reverse complement strand
TTCATTATTTCTCTTCTCTTATGTGTCAACTTGCAGTAATTACAATCGCAATCCTTAAAAGGACATTCGTGATTGCTTTTCTTCACGAATACGAGGTGGTTTCGGCAATTATCACATTTTTGACCTTTGATTTTGTCATCCAAGTGTTTTTGGTTATTATGTCTCCAAACCCTCTGCTGATGACACATGATAACCTGAGCTTTCTTGGTTAGCTGACATAGAATACATCTGCATTGTAACTTATATATACACGTGTGTTGCCTTGTAGTGGACATTTTTCCATGATTTTTGCAGAAGGAACAATGAGGCTTCTTCCTTTTGTTCATACTCATTTTCTGATCTGGAAACAAGTATATATATATATATATATATATATATATAACAGGTATATATATATAGGATATTCACATTTTTATATATATATATTTTTATATATATATATATATATATATATATATATATATATATATATATATATATATATATATATATATATATATATATATATATATTATTTTTAAACTTTAAAATATCGTCCACTTAATATGAACTCTCTCTCTCTCTCTCTCTCTCTCTCTCTCTCTCTCTCTCTCTCTCTCTCTCATCAGAATTTTTTTCAATAACTTAAGGAAATTGGGAGGGAAGAAAATAATATTTTTCCTCATAATTTTAATTTTTACTTATTATTATAATAATAATAATAATATAATAATAATAATAATAATAATAATAATAATAATAATAATAATAATAATAATAATAATAATAATAATAATAATAATAATAATAATAATAATAATAATATTTTCATAGATAAATAATTGAAAACAACATTTTTGATTTAGGGTTCAGTAAATTTCGTTTTTCTAACTAGTGTGTATATATATATATATATATATATATATATATATATATATATATATATATATATATATATATATATATATATATATATATATATATATATATATATATATATATATATATATATATATATATTTGGTAAAACAAAAACTATAAAAATTAAATTTAATCTTATATATATATATATATATATATATATATATATATATATATATATATATATATATATATATATATATATATATATATATATATATATATATATATATATATATATATATATATATATTACTCGTCAAAATTAACGCACCACTGGCTCATATGACGTTAACAGGCTACAGAAAGGATCAGAACGCTGTGTAACTTTATTATGCAAATAACATAACATCCGGAAACACATTATACAGCTTTGTAATAGTGTTGGGGTGTATAGGGTCCTCCATCGCTATAATTAAGGTAAATGACAAAGCACGTAACTCCAGCTTTAGCGATTGGGGGAAGGTTGTGGCGGGGGAATGTTGAGTACGTGGTACATTCAGGTGCGAATTTAACCGCTATAACCATGGAAAGGATTGCGCGTCGACTAACACTTGATGAGCGCGTAGAGATTACCACCCTCCGTGCCGAGAGGTACGGGTACCGTGAACTCGGTCGACGGTTTGGTGTGGCGCAAACAAACAGTGCGCGGGTCGTGCAGCGGTACCATGACACCCAGGAGCACGCAAGGTGGCGGGGCCAGGGAAGGCCACGAGCCAAGACTGGCGTTGAAGACCGTTTTCTGCGTATGCGGGCCGTAAGAGACAGCCATACAACAGCAAGGCACCTTCTAATACAGCTGCAGGAGGTACATGGGAGCCGTGTGAGTGATAATACAATATGCCGACGTCTTGCGGAACATAATTTGCGGCCACGAAGGCCGGCCATAGGACCACGACACACCAGAGAACATCGACGGGCGAGACTAGCATTTGCCCGAAAACACCTTCATTGGACTAATGTGCTGTTTACGGATGAGTCCAGAGTCGGTCTCTACACCTCCGATCGGCGATTCAGAGTCTATCGACGACCTAATGAAAGGTACGTGCAATGTAATATGCGAGAGGTATTGCCATTTTGGAGGTGGATCTCTCATGGTCTGGGGAGGCATTTCTTTAACGGGTCGTACAGAGTTGCACGTCCTAGATGGCGGTTCCCTAACCTCCGCACGGTACATCGCAGATATCCTTGACCCGTATGTCGTGTCATATACCCCCTGCATCGGTGGCTGATTCGTCCTAGTGCATGACAACGCAAGATCACACAAGGCCAGATGTGTCACCGAATACCTAACGACGGTGTAAATCAGGACATTGGATTGGCCAGCATACAGTTCCGACCTAAACCCAATTGAACATTGTGGGACATGTTGAAACTGCGGTTGCGACAGCTGCAACCACCGCCAGGAACCCTCCAGCCGCTGGGGCAGGCGGTGGGTCGCATATGGGATCAGATTTCCGTGGAGGACATTCGGCACCTCATTGAGAGCATGCCACGACGGTGACAAGCCGTCATCTATGCCAGAGGTGGCCATACACGTTATTGAGTAACACCATCCACCAAAGATGTGGAGTCGAATTCGCGGTGTCCGAGTTGAGGA
>JABUQX010049346.1:25000-27975 GCA_015478945.1 Trachelipus rathkii | reverse complement strand
AAATATATATATTATGTATATATATATATATTAATATATTATTATATTATATAGATATATATATATATATACTCATATAATATAGACTATATATATATATATATATATATATATATTATATATCGATAAGGTGTGCTAAATACTGTTATTCACTTATGCTGGAGATAGATAATATATTCCAAACTCTGCAAAACGATGATGACGGTGTTGCAATATCAGCTTGTTCTTTGGATTCTACCGATATAAAAACAATTTTCTTGAACCAAATATGTTTCACAGTTGTTAAAATAATTTAGGATGCTGTGTGATGAAAGGCTGCTAAAGGGCAGAAATGATCACCAGCCAAGTAAAAGTAAAAGATCACAGTAAACAGGATACACAATTGCCATCTGCATTAGCGATGCACAACGAATTGGCGAAGTGGGTGATGGCTTTAAGCAAGCCATGAAGGGTGTTAGAGGTGTCGTAACTGCACCGCTACCTTATCACCGAAGCATTTTCTGAAGGAAGCTAAAACGACTGGAATAAATAAAGAGTCCACTGGTTTGGCTTGCCGATAATTGTAAAAGCTTTCCACATCTTGCAGAACTCGCCAGAGAATACTTAGCATGCCCTTCAACAAGTGTTGCTAGTGAGCGTCTTTTCAGTTGGTGAGGGTCTCATTTACGACGAAATGAGAAGCAAATTCTCCCCTGAAAGTCTCAGAAGCCTTGTGTTTTGAAGCATTGCGTTGAGAATTATTTCAATATTGAAATTATATTATTATTCAAATGCTTATTATATATATTATTATTATTATTATATGATTATTATTATTATTATTATTATTATATTATTATTATATTATTATAATTAATATTATTATATATATATTATATATATCATAATATAATTAATATATATAATATAGAGTAATATATATATATAGTATATACTAGTATAAATTATATGATAATATATATGCTATTATATAGTATTATCTTTAATATACTATATAGATACATTATATAATATACTATATAAATATATAATAAAACGTTCTTCCGATGCGGTGCAGGACTTGGGAAAGACGGTTGGTCCAAATAGAACTCTGGTAACAACATTTAATATATCATACTATAATATAATATATTATATATATATATATATATATTATATATATATAATACTATATAATATATATACAAATTTATACTAATATATATATATATATATATATATATATAATACGTATATATGAAGACACTGTGGCTAAAACTCAGAAAACGTTAACTATCGCACATGTCTCAATCGCGGATTAGTGATTCCTAACTATTCGCATCCGCATTCGCGGTAGATGAAAAATTCCCCATCCGCTATACCCTAAATATATATATATAATATATATATATATATATATATATATATATATATATATATATATATATATATATAATATAATATCTAGTATATATATATATATATATAGGCAAAACTGAAGAATTCGTCTGACCAAAACGATATTTTAGATTTATCCGATATGATTTATCGTTTTTGGTTTGCTAATATAAGACTAAGTTATAAGGATTCACTTTTCACGATGTATTTTTTTGTTATCGTTTTGAAATGCATAGAGGTAAGATGTTTTACTAGAGTGAATTTAAAATATGAATATTTACTAAATATTGGAAACTTAAAATAATAACTGCAGTGTATTTGCTTTTCCGAACATTATCAATGACTTTTAGAACAAATTTAAGGCAAAATGTGCATTTTAGCAAATTTTTTAGATTTAACAGGTAACAACTCTGATTTACATTAATATATGTCAAAAATTTCGGCCATATATATATATATATATATATATATATATATATATATATATATATATAATTTTATTATATATTTTTTTATATTTATATATATATATATATACTATATAATATATATATATATATATATATATATATAATTATATACTATATATATATATATATTATATATAATACTTTTATATATATATATATAAAAAATTTTATATATATATATATATATATAATATATTATATATATATATATATATATATATATATATATATATATATATATATATATATATATATATAATAATATAATATATATATTATAATATATTTGATTTTTTATAATATTTCTTTTATTTTGTAGGTTGAATTAAAGGAAACAACATCTACTCGCCTATTTGAAACTTCCTCGAAGCGGATGGCAATGAAGTTATCCATAAGTCGTGAGTTGATTATTTATTAAACTTAAATATTGTTAATTGTTTACTTAAAGACAAACTTAGGTTGCAATTAAATTGCAATGCTGTGCAACGTGAATCAATCTCGGTTAGGTTCCATTGCTGTGCAACGTGTATCCATGTAGGTTAGGTTGCATTGCTGTGCAATGTGTATCCATCTATGTTAGGTTGCATTGCTTTGCAACGTGTATCCGTATAGGTTAGGTTCAACTTTACCCCCTTTTAAGTTTAGGTTATGAGGATAAAGTGAGTTAGGAGACACAGATTTAATATATAATATATATACGATATATATATAGATAATATATATATATAATATATATATATATATTAGTATATATAGTATATATATATATATATTATATATATTATTAATATATATATAATATAGATATATTTATATTATATAATATATATATATATATAGTAACTTTATTATAGATATATATACAGTGGCGTATCCAGAAATTTTTTTCGGGGGCCAAACAAAAATTCGTTCTTTATATATATATATATATATATTATATATATATATCGATTATATTTATATATATATATTATATATATATATATATTATATATGTATATATAATATATATAATAGTAGGTAATATATATATATATAATACTATATATATATATATATATATTATATAGTAATATATAATTTGTATATAGATATATATATATGATATATATATATAATATACTGATA
>JABUQX010049346.1:15000-20000 GCA_015478945.1 Trachelipus rathkii | reverse complement strand
CCAACCTCTTCCCCAATCTCCACCATTTGGAAAAAGGTTTATATATGATATAATATATATATATATATATATATATATATATATATATATATATATTATATATATATATATATATATATATTATTAGATAAATTATACCTATATCTATAATTTATTTTTTAATTTCTTAAAAATTTTTATAAAAATTAATTTTTTTTTTACATCAATATCATAATAAAAAAATGAAAATCTAATAAAAATCTGAATAACTTTTTACAATAATAATAATAATAATAATAATAATAATAATAATAATAATAATAATAATAATAATAATAATAATAATAATAATTCTTGAAATTGATAATTCTCAAATTATGCTTCAAAAACAAAAGCTTCTGAGACCTTTCAGGGGAGAATTTGCTTCTCATTTCGTCGTAAATGAGACCCTCACCACTGAAAAGACGCTCACTAGCAACACTTGATTGAAGGGCCATGCTAACGTGGTTCTCTGGCGAGTTCGCAAGATGTGGAAAAGCTTTTACAAATATCAGGCAGCCAAAACCAGGCATCTTTATTTGATTCCACTCGTTTTCGCTTTTGATATTATTCTTCGTTCAAAGATAGCGTGTCTTTTTGACACCTCTGAGACTCTTCATGGCTGCTAAAAGCCAAAAGAACGTTCATGGATTCAGCAATGGTTTCGCTTAAGCAGATGGTAATTCTGTGTGTCGTTTTCTGCTGATTCTTTCTACTTTTTTGGCTGTGATATTTTCTCCTTTAGCAGCCATTTCATCACACAGGCATCCTAAAATAATTTTGTAACACTGTGAAACATATGGATTCAAGAAAATTGTTTTCTATATCAGAATCCAGAAAAGCTGATATTGCACACGCATCATCGTTTTGCAGAGTTTTGAAATTCTATTAGGTATGTATCTCCAGTTTTACAATTACAATTGTATTAAAAATACCTTATATTTATATATATATATATATATATATATATATTATATATATATATATATATATATATAATATATTAGATATATATATATATATATATATATATATATAATATATATATATATATATATTAGGACCTATATGACTGTACATATAAGATAGTAGCACACGTTTCTCATCAGTTCATAGATGAAAAGCTATCTGCAAAAAAGTTTTCTATGCGGATGCGGATATTTGCTATATCCTCTAAAATTATATATATATATATTATAATAATAGATATATATATATACTATATATATATATAATATATATATATATATATATATATATATATATAGTATATATATATTATATATATATATATATATATATTTATATATATATATATATTATATATATATATATATATATATATATATATATATATATATATATATATATATATATATTAATATATATATATATATATATATATTATATATATAAAGAGATAAAAAAATATTATATATATATGTAACTCTAGTACAAATATGTGTATTTATATTTATATATATATATATATATATATATATATATTTATATATTATATATATATATACTATATAATATAAAATATATAATATATATATATATATATATATATATATATATATAACTATAATATATATATATATAATATACATATATATAATATATATATAGAATATTAAATACTATATAGTATATATATATATTGAAACCAGATTTTAAACTGTTATACACACACACACACACACACCTCATATACATCCGCTTATTTATAGTTATTTACTATATTTATAGTATATATATATATTAATAATATTATATATTAATATAATATATATATATATATATATAGCAATCGGGTATATATTACTATCTATATTATATATTAATTGTAATTATATATTATGATATTATATATATATATAATATATATATATATATAATATAGTATATATATATATATATATATAAATAATATATTATATATATATATATATATATATATATAGTATATATATAAATATATAATATTATATATATATAAACAGTTTAAATCGGGTTTTAAATATATATATATATATATATATATATATATATATATATATTTATATATATTATGTATATACAATAACAACATCACAAATATATATATCATTATATAATATATATAATAGTATTTATATATATATAATATATATATATAAATAAATATATAACTGTTTAAATCTGGTTTCAAATTAAATTTTTATTTATTAACACCAAAATATTATTATTATTATTATTATTATTATTATTATTATTATTATTATTATTATTATTATTATTATTATTATTATTATTATTATTATTATTATTATTATTATTATTATTATTATTATTATTATTATTATTATTATTATTATTATTATTATTGTTATTATTATTATTATTATTATTATTATTATTATTATTATTATTATTATTATTAATGCTGTTAAGCGAGAACCCTATCATGTTGTGTTGGATTTATTAATCTAAAAAATCCTATGGAAGTTTTTTATAAATTTTTATATAATTTTTTTCCTCTTCTTCTCTCTTCGTCTGAGAATAGCTAATTTTTGCCTATGTTAATATATTCTGACACTTGGAATTATAGTTAGTTATTAGATATTTGTTCTTGGTGAACTTGAGAACGTGTTTTTTTTTTTTTTTTTTTTTTGTATTTAATATATTTTAGTCGTATTTTTAGATTCGTTTAAATATATATATATATATATATATATATATATATATATAATACTATATCAGTAGCTATATATATATAAATTTATCTCTATATATATACTAATATATATATAGTATATATATATATAATATATATAATATTATATATATATAATATATAATATATATTATTTATATATAAACACCACCGCTCACGGGCAGAGCCCTAATCTGGGAGGGGGTGTGCTCATTTAACGTCCAAGCAGGACGAAGCCAAGCCCAAGGAGAGAATAGCTCACATTCTCACACCCGACCAGTTGCGAACACCTGGGACCCTCGTTTTGTCTGGTGAGTGCTCTACTACTGAGTTATCGTGGCTATATTATAATATACTATATATATAATATATATAATATATATATATATATACATAGTAGATATATATATATATATATACATATATATATAATATATATATATATATATATATATATATATATATTATATAATTCTGTTTCTGAGAGGCAAGGGGGCAGTGCCTCCTATATAATGACAGAGCTCCGAGGGTTAGAGTCTTAAAGACTAGAGAAGCTACATTGTAGATTACAGAGTCGCATATTTTAGTAGTGTTTAAATTTGTTTGAAACTAAAAAAAAAAAGGAGGACTAATTCAATTTACAGTACAAGGAAGGTTTGAAAAATATTTTGATTGGTCAAAATTTAACTTACAAACACGAGCAAAAGTATTCGGATGGTGAGCATCAAAACTTTCCTCTTTTTGAGACGCAGTTCTATATTTACAGAGATATGGCTAGAGGAACGAGTATGTTAGATATTAGAGAGAGTTATTACCGCCAAAGGATGGAGGGCAAAGTAATGGAACAAATATAAAATTCGCATTCGAAATGCATAGAAAGGAGGCTGAATGACGTTAGCTAATTTCAAGTTTAAATATTAAGAGAGATATCGGAATTTAATACTTCATTTTATATTTCTCTGAGGTAAGTTTAATGTGAGATGTTCCTCAGTTAGGTATCTCTTATATATTGCGAACAAGAGCAAAGAAAAAAGTGATAAGGTTGCTATTCACTTGACAGAAAACATTTAGATTTTAGGGAAAGGAAGTATTTGTTTGAAAATTTGAAATTTTTTGTTCATTCAAAAATAATCTACAAATCACCATCTTCGTGAATAAATTTCTATATTTTTTCCATCCCTTGTATTTTTTTTATATTAACTATTAAATTAATTAATTACTTTGCCAATTTTTTTTTTAAAAATTATGATTGATTTGCTTTTTATTTACATTTTTGCAATACGTTTAGTTATTTTAAATATGAAAAATAATACTAATGACTAATGAGAATATATATATATATATATATATATATATATATATATATATATATATATATATATATATATATATATATATATATATATATATATATATATATATATATATATATTATATATATATATATATATATATATTAATATATATATATATATATTATATATATATATATATATATATAGTGGCGGGCTGACATAGCAGATTGGGTAAACTTTTGAATAGCTTCATAGGGGAGAAAAGTAGTGGCATCAGTTTTTGTTGAGATGCCTAAGGCAAAATGAATCATTAATAGATTACCTTTCGAAGGCCACAAATACGTATGGAAGTGATTATGCAATATATAAATAAATATATATATATTATATATATATTATATATATATATATATATATATATATATATATATATATATATATATTTTATTATATATATTATTATATAATATATATATATATATATATATATATCTATATATATATATATATATATATATATATTATATATATATATTATAATATATATATTTGTTACATAATTGAAAAAAAAAACTATATTAGCAGTTTTTTCAGTTTTAATTGCCTTTTGTAAAGAAGTACCAGGTACAGTATGTTATAGCCTTTGGGTGTTGCTACAAGAAGCCGAATATATATATATAGTATATATACTATAATATAGTATATATATATATATTTATATATATATATATTATATATATAAATTATTATTATATATATATATACTATTATTATATATTATAAGGTAGAAAGGTTTAATAGCTTATGTAGACAAGGTTTTTTGATTATTTAATCGGTCTCATGGTTGCACACTAATTATTATTATAAAAAAAGAAGAAAGAAACTAGATTGGAACTGGTTGTAATAAATTTGAAGAATCCTTGATGCTATAAGATGCATCCGATAAAACCCTTATATATATATATATATATATATATATATATATATAT
>JABUQX010049346.1:0-5000 GCA_015478945.1 Trachelipus rathkii | reverse complement strand
TACCACACTCAACAAACTAATTCCCCTATATAGTTCCCTTTATGTCCCTTACCCTTATATAAGGGTACTATTACTGCCCTCCAATCCTTCGGAAAGAGGTGAGAGTGTGATTGACTAGATTTTGAAGTTGTGTAACAAAGCGTATGTGGAGGGTATATATATATACCCTCCACAAATGCTTTGTTACACAACCTCAAAATCAAGTCAATCACACTCTCACCTCCATTCTTGATCATTTCACCAGTAATTCCAAAAATATATGCGGACTTACCATTCTTCAACTTCCTCACTCTACAAATTACCTCCTCCCCAAAATATCTTTCTTTTACCATCAAACCCACATACATTCACTGCCATCTCTTCATTACTAGCAATGTTATGCAGATTTTCAAAATGTTCTCTCCACACTCTCTTTACATCTCTTTCATCCGTCACAAAAGTACCATTCCCATTCGTTGCTCTCCGAAAACTCCCTTTAGTCTCCCTCTTAACCTTTTGAACTTCCTTCCAAAACAACTTCCTATTCCCTTGTATATCCCCATTCATCCTCCTTCCAAACTGTTCGTTTACCTCTTTCTTAATCCTCCTACGAATACAACGTTTAGTCTTTCTTTTTTCCACCTTATACATTTCCATACACCTTTCTTTCGACACTTCATCATTAGCTTTTAGCACATTCAGCCATGCCTCTTTCTTACTTTTTACTGCTTGCATTGTCTCTTCATCCCACCACCACTATTCACATTTTTACTTCCTACTTTCGCACAACCACACACTTCCCTATAGCACTACAAACAATGGCATCTTTCATTTGCGTCCACATTTGTTCAGTTTCATCTTGTTCACACTCAACTAGTTTATTTGCAAGTGCTATCACATATTTTTCCTTATGCTCCTGATCATTTAATTTTTCACTCTTAATTCTCCCACTTTTTTTCTTATCTCTTTTTTCTCCATCCATGCCCCTACCAGCCTTATCTTACATAAAACTACATAATGATCAGATATACCCATACTTAAAACCCTCACTCATTTAACATCAAACACATACTTCAACATTTCCTTCTTCACCAACACAAAATCAATCATAATCTTCACCTCATTACCATCTCAATTTACATAACTCTTGTAAACCTATGAACATCCTTATGCTTGAAAAATGTATTACCTACTACACACATACTTCTTTCCACACAAAAATCAATGACTTTACTTACCACCATTCTCATTTTCTCCCACAACACCAAAGGCACCTGTTACACCATCTCTTTTTTGAATAACTATCAAACCATTCAAGTCGCCCAATATAATCACTCTAAAATCCCTAAACTCACCCCATCCAAAACAATATATATATATATATATATATATATATATATATATATATATATATATATATATATATATATATATATATATATATATATATATATATATATATATATATATATATATATATATATATATATATATATATATAAAGTATAAAATATGATAATTTAAAAAAACGTTTGGCTAAATTTAGCTTCTTACCTCCTCTTTAAGAAAAAAGTCATCAAGCTTTTCTCCCAAAAGAGATACAACCAAACAATACCACCCAATTCTAAGAAATATATATATAGTATATAAAGAAAAGTATATATATATATATATATATATATATATATATATATATATATATATATATATATATATATATATATATATATATATATATATATATATATCAATAGCTCATTAAGGAATGATCAACAAATTTTTAACTCTGATGCTGGATATTTTAAAAGTGTTTAATAGAGTATGGGAAAAAGTTTTATCTCCAAACCTCCCTCTTCTTTACCATCTTTGGTAATTTCCTGCGGCCCGTTATAGGAGAATTCACCGTTATTATTTGTTAAAATTTCCTACTTTTCATTATTGAGATTGTCTGTTATTTCATCTCCTTATGCCGAAATTATAAACACATATAAATATATAATAAAAAATACTATGGAATTTTACATTCCTTATTTAACGAGATTTCATGATGCTACACCTGCCTACAATATTTTAACACTTTATATTTTCCAAACTAAACTTTGATGTCTCTACTATACCTTCCACTATATAATCCACTCACAATTTCACTTTTGTACAACCTCTTTATCGCTTATTAATCAATGAAACATTTTTTTTACTTTGTGTAATTTTTTTATTCGTGTTATATAAGATATTAGCATTCAGTAATTAAAATTTCTCTAAATCAATTATATATGTTAAAAATCTGATTTTAATAAAATATCCACAGTTAGCATCTCTTTTACAGCAACAACCAATAAGTACCATTGCTGAATAACATGTTTATAAACAACTATATATTTCTAAAGTAAATCGAATGACTAACATTTTTTTTATGAATGCTGTGAAAAAAATAAAAATACATACAATATCTATATAATTAATAATAATAATAATAACAACAACAACAACAACATACTAGAGATATCCTCTGCACTTCTTTGTTCGAAGAGTAATGCATTGTATAAATCTCTTACAGAAGAAAACCCAACTTCTTTTAACATCTTTTTCAAAGCGGAATAAATATCTGTAAAATGTCTCTCAATTTCCTGCTCATATAATTTTCCAGAAATTCGACCATATTCTGAAACAATCTTTGAAAATGAGAATAAAAAATTAGTAAACTTTGACTAGTTTTACAAACTATAACAAAAACGAATTTCTTTATAACAAACCTCTTCCTCCTCTTGAAGCCAAGGATAATCTTTCATAATATCTAGGACTGAATTATGTCTCACAACAATCGTAATTCTACGATCTCCAAATGTGGCGTTCATGGAAGCAGCCACTTTTCCATGATCTGGGCTAACTTTATTTTTTTCTTTCTTTAAGAATTCTATATGTTCTTGAATGGTTTCATCAGTTTCACCTTATTAATAAAACATTTTAATTAATTAGAGAAATAAAAAATTTGAAATAGGTAGTAAAATTAAAAAAATAATACATAATTGTATACAACACATACGTTGTCAGCAAAGTATGTTTAGGTTAATAAATAAGGTTTTTAACTACCTTCACTTCTCTCTGGTAAATAGTTTTTTAAGCCCCATAACAGCTTCCTTTTACTGAGGGATGCTTCTACTGTCTCTTCTGAACATAACTTGCGTTTTTTTCCTCGAAGTTGATTTTTGAGAACTTCTGGTAAACAGCTTGCATTTATCCTATCACGAACATTCCTAAAATGTTGTGTGATGGAATTTTTCCAAAATCCCTATAATATATATATATATATATATATATATATATATATATTTATATATATTATTATTATATTATTATATATATATATATATATATATATATATATATATATATATATATATATATATAAATGGGTAAATATATATATATATATATATATATATATATATTATATATATATATATATATATATATATATATATATATATATATATATATATATATATATATATATATATATATTTATATATTTATATTTATATATATATTTATATATTTTTTATTTATATATATATATATATATATATATATATATATATTATATATATATATATATATATATAGTATATATATATATATATATATTTATATATATATATATTATGCTATATATTTATATATATATATATATATATATATATATATATATATATATATATATATATATATATATATATATATATATATATATTTTTTTTTTGTGTTTATCAGTAACAGTTGAATTTCCCGAACATTGCTGTCGAGTTGAGTGACTGTGATTTGCATGGAAATTGGTGTGGAAACAATGAAAGTTTTGACAAAAGTGAAACAAGAGAATCAGAAAGAATTGATTTTATGGATGTGGAAGCTCTATCACTAGTTGGTATGAAAACTTAAAGAAAATGATTTAGATAACATGAAACGAAAGAGGTTATGTGCCTTACACCAGAATATATGTGTGAATCTTGAATAATATTAAAAACTCATCCAACCTAAATTTTTGGTAATATAATTTTCATTCCTATTAGTATTAAATTGGAAACAAAATTAAGTTTGATATTTGAACTGGAGGTTGAAAACATTTCAACCTCATCCGGCACATTTGGTTGGGGGTAAAATAAAAAAAAATTGTCCGGTACAGTTAAATAAGCATGAAAGTGGATATTTTAACAAATATGTAGGAAAAATAGTATATACCAAAAAATAAAAGAACAATTAATAATTTATCATTAAATTTTGTATTACTTTTTTCCTACATTTTCATTAAAAGTGTCCTATATCCCTATTTCCTGACCCCTATATGTTCTTTGTTTAAGATCTAAATAATAAAATAGTGATTAGGCAATTTGTAACACCTACAAATAATTAAGGAGGGATTGGACAGGCTGGACAACTGGTGATGTCGCCTTGAAGGGAGCTTGATTGCTTTGGAACTGTTCTTGAACCCAACTTTTTTTGGTTGTTGGATAGCTCAGTGGTAAAGCATCGAGTATATTGTCCTCAGTCGTAACAAGCGGTGGTTCAATCCCGGAGAAGGCTGTAATTCTTTACCTTCCCACTATTTGTTCTTTGTTAAATATATATATATATATATATATATATATATATATATATATATATATATATATATATATATATATATATATATATATATATATATATATAGATATATATATATATATATATATATAGTTCGTTATATATATATATATATATATATATATATACCGACTTCTCTATATCCTCTCTCCTCGACCTGTGGAACTGCCCGGAGGCGGCGGCCGGCTTCCTGGAAGCAGTGTGGCCCTCCAATAAGGTGGGCGAGGGCACAAGTATAATATAGGTATAGATATATATACCATATATATATATATATATATATATATATATATATATATATATATATATATATATATATATATATATATATATATATATATATATATATATATATATATATATATACATATATATATATATAT
>JABUQX010049345.1:32500-42806 GCA_015478945.1 Trachelipus rathkii | reverse complement strand
ATTACGCAGATGAGCACAGTTTGGCCCACGTAGCGGACGTTGCAGTCCGCACACTTATACAAATATACTAATGAGGACCTCATATGTAGAGGAAGAGAATCTTTATGGCGGAAAAAATTTGAAATACTGTGGTTATTAATAGGAATGAAAATAAAGCGAGCAAAAAGAAAAGCATTGGATAGAGTGTGATTGAGAGTTTTCACAAGTTTTGCGGTGCTAGGACCGAAGAACGGAATTTTTAGATAGATAAGTTGTTTAGGGACGGTTGGGACTTGAAATTTAGGGCGGAAATGGTTATTAAGAAAGTCGTTTACTAGGTTTGTAATAGTGTTGTGAGGAAAGAGATTGCAAAAGGCAAAATGGGACAGGTATTGTATTTCAAGGTGGAAAGACCACCATGAGGAGCATAAGTTAAAGGCACGGAAAATTTTGCATTGTAGTGAAGACAGTTTGTATTTGGAGGGGAGAAAACTAAAAAAATTAAGACCTAATGTAGTAGAGGAAGGTTTTCTGTATAAAGAGGTGGAGAAGGAACCATTGTTGAGAGTAATTAGGGTGTCAAGAAAGGGTAAAGAGTTATTTTGCATGTGTTCTACAGTAAAGAGGATGTTAGTATGTTGGTTGTTAAGATAGTTTAAGAATAAAGGGGCATGAAGGGGATCGCGGAATATAACAAAACAATCATCGACATAGCGTCTATAAATAAGGGGTTTGAATTCAAGGGGGCAGTTCTCTAAACAAATTTGCTCATAAAAACATAAAAATGCGTTAGCGAAGGCTGGGCCGAGTGGGGACCCCATGGCAATACCATCAATTTGGGAGTATAGTTTCTGATTTACCTCCCAGCCACGATAGGCTAAAAAGAAAATCTACCAAGGGCTAGGATATGGATGATATGATATAGGTAAAACTCTTGGTTTTAACATCATAGGGTAAGGGTTCAAACCCACCTGGGACATAATGTTTATGTACAATTTGTAATGCGAGCATGCATTTATTTTCATCCATACAATATGTAGTCCCGATAAAAAATTACCCAGTCTTGCCCCTGGCCCGAGTGTAGGCGGGGGAGTCTTCCGGAGGATAACCGATGGTGGAATATCATCAATCCTTGGTAGATTTCCTTTTAGCCTATCGTGGCTGGGAGGTAAAACTCTTGGTTTTAACATCATAGGGTAAGGGTTCAAACCCACCTGGGACATAATGTTTATGTACAATTTGTAATGCGAGCATGCATTTATTTTCATCCATACAATATGCAGTCCCGATAAAAAATTACCCAGTCTTGCCCCTGGCCCGAGTGTAGGCGGGGGAGTCTTCCGGAGGATAACCGATGGTGGAATATCATCAATCCTTGGTAGATTTCCTTTTAGCCTATCGTGGCTGGGAGGTAAAACTCTTGGTTTTAACATCATAGGGTAAGGGTTCAAACCCACCTGGGACATAATGTTTATGTACAATTTGTAATGCGAGCATGCATTTATTTTCATCCATATATATATATATATATATATATAGAGAGCATATATATATATATATATATATATATATATATATATATATATATATATATATATATATATATATATATATATATATATAAATTAAAAATTTTACCTTTGTTTAACTTTAATTTTTATACAATTTAAAAGTTACAGATGAAGAAGCACCGAATCGACATAAAAACTATATCAACAGTAATAGAATGTATTATGTGTATAACTATTTCTCGAAAAACTATCATTTTTTGTTTATGTCTTCAAAAGTACCGATGTATCGGATGTATCGGCGATACAATACCGAGTACCGGTATCGCCCAAACGTTTTTTCAAAGTACCGAGTATCGGTATCGCCCAAGAGAATTTACAAGTATCGATGTACCGGTATCGCCCAAGCAATTTTCATGTACCGTGCCCATCACTGTATATATATATATATATATATATATATATATATAGATATAGCTGTTAAAACAAGTTTTGATATATATATATATATATATATATATATATATATATATATATATATATATATATATATATATATATATATATATATATATATATATATATATATATATAAAACGGATAAATATTTCACTCATGCCAGGACTCCAACATCCACAAGGGTGCTTGAACCCCTGCTGGGGGCCACATGGCATTCCGCGCGGGAGCCTCCTGGATTACAGGAGCCACCAACCAAAGTCAAGGAACGCCGACATGTGCACAAGATGCTTGTTGCAACAAATTGATATATATATATAAGCAGTATATATATATATATATATATATATACTTTTAAATATATATATATATATATATATATATATATATATATATATATATATATATATATATATATATATATATATATATATATATATATATATATATATATATATATATATATATATATATATATATATATATATATATATATATATATATGTTTTTAAAAATAAATATATCTCTATTTTCTATCTCATTTTAAACAGAATATATGCTAATGATATATTTTTTGAAAACAAATGTATTTTTATTCTCCATTTGATGTTGGTCAAATTTTGAAATATTTAAACACTAATAAATTATTGATAAAATATCATCAACATGAGTAAAAAAAGGTATATATAAAATAATTGAAGTTAAAATATACAGGAAGAATAAAAGTTTAATAAATACAAATTCAAATCTTCTCTCTCTCTCTCTCTCTCTCTCTCTCTCTCTCTCTCTCTCTCTCTCAAAAAAAAAAGGGCTCTCTCTCTCTCTTGTATGGGTCAATACTTATCTTTATATAAAGATATATACATATATATAATATATATATATATTATATATTATATATATTAATATTATATGCTATTCAATCATGTACGTATGTTATATATATATATATTACATATATATATATGAAGAAATATATATATATATATATATTTTTTTTTTTTTTTTTTTTTTTTTCCCAGAGAGTATTTGAACTCCAATGACACCCTTCCTTACGGAGGGGGCATCTGGCGTCATCTGTGCTGAAGGGGTGTGAGCCGCATCACCTGTTTGTGATTCGGTGCACACGACCCAGCACCAGGTTTGGGTCTTTTTCCCTGACCCCTCTGGAACATCTATAATAAGAGACTCCCCGCCGCTTAGCGCGGTCCTCCGGGCACAAACCTCATAGGGCTCGACACCCATGAGGGGGGACCCCTTTAATATAATATACACATGGATAACCTTACGATGCCTCGGAAACTGATGGATTTAAAGATTCCCGAACCTGGACCGATAAATGGACTTACTCTTTTGAATTGCACTCCGAACATTGATGCCGTGTCTCCCTCCACTTCACCTGGAAGGCCTCTGCCTGTCTCCGGCGATCAGTCGCCTGGCACGCCCTCTGCATCCCAGGTGCCCAAACGTTCGGGGCAATCCCGCAAAGGTGCCCCTCGTCACAGTCGTTCTCATTCGTTCACTCCATATGCTGCACCCCCTCCAGGAATGTCAGCAGATACATCATTCCCGATGTATCACATTCTGCGATCCACTACCTCCAAAGCTCTTACTGAGCACAGAACCATTCTTCTAAGTAATGCACTTGAAAAAGCTTTTAGGCGTTGAAGATCCTCCAGTCACATTAATGAGAAATGGGTCCATTCTCGTACAAGCTACTACCCGATATCAAAGTTCTATTCTGTCATCCCTAACGTCTCTTGCAGATATTCCTCTTATTTCTACTCCTGATGAAATAAGAAACACATCTAAAGGCACCATTTACTGTTATGAACAGAAAGACGAAGATACAGCTGTCATCATGGGAAATCTCCAACAGAAAAGATTTTCCGTTACAAACGTTTATAGATTTCCCCCTCGTCGGGAAACTCCTGACAAACCAAATCCTCGTTTACTGCTGACCTTTAATACCCCTCATCCACCTACAAAGGTTACAATAGGGTTTACAAGATACAGTGTTCGCACGTTTGTCCCTCGACCCAGACGTTGCTTCAAATGTCAACGGTTTGGTCATCCCCGAAAATACTGTAGGGGATCGGAATTATTTCACACTCCCTGTGAAAATACCCCTAACTGTAGAAACTGTGGAGGACCCCACAGTGCTTCTTCTTTCAAATGCCCATCTTACCTGTTTGAACAGGAGGTTCTGGAATTATGCACCATACACAAAATGAGCAGGAGAGATGCCATACGCCAGCTTGATGAAAAATATCCTACAAGACCAAAGCGATCCTACGCCACAATCACTGCTGCCCCCACTCCCCAGCGTGCTAATCCACCCACACAAACTCATCCCAGCAGAACTCCTCCCCAAAATCCCAGTGAAACTCAGGCAGCTACTGTATCCTATCTGCCTGTATTGTCCACGCCACCGACTTCTCAAATTGAACAAAAGCAGCCCTTGACTCAATCTCTTGTCCAAAAAGCCATTAACAACCCTATCCCGAGTACTAACCTTCAACAAACCAGCAATGAAACTGAGCTGGTTCATCCAACACAAATCTTGGAAAACACTTCTTTTCAAGACACACTGTCCCATGCCTACCCAATGAGTTCTCCAAACTTATGTAAGAGGACTGTCTCTTTGTCTCTTGATTCACCTACCACCGTTACTCAAATTCCTGTAAAAGATGTCCCCAAAGGCAAAGAAAAGAATAATCGCCAAGCTAAAGATTATTCGTTAAAATACAGAGCGTCCGAATTTTTAAACAAAAACACACTAACCCCAGACGTAACAAATGTAACTCAGAAGAGACCTCGCCATAAGTCCACTCAAGGGACAAAATCAACTACTTTAATAGATTGTACCCAAGCAATCGCAGCTATCGGACAGCCTACCAATGAACCCTCTAATAGGTTGCAGGATAACTCTAGCTCTTCCGAGTCTTCCTATAATTCTTCTTCTGAATTTCCCATCTCAGCGCTCCCCAAGGGATTCTATATCTTAACAGATGAAATGGAAAACAGCTCCCAAATGGAGCTTGATGTGATGAACCACTCTCTTTCTAATACTTCCTGCGCTTCCGAGAAAGGCGAATGGAAGACTGTCCAACGCAAACGCCGCAAGCGCTCTAAGCGCTCTGGTTCTATTGGAGGCATGAAGGGAGACCCAGAGGTCCCCATTTCTAACTTAAATCGTCCAATCTCCCAAAATCACTCCCACGACGAATTACTAGCAAAGTCTCCAGTATCGGAACTTGTCAATCCAACGAATCCCATCTTGGAACCCTTTATCGCGACCCCAACTCCTTCTCAAAAAGATGACACCTTTCCGGTAACATCTTCCTTCCCCAGTTCCATGGAAGCAACTCCACATCCCTTACACATTTCTGAATCTGTTTACTTGGCAGATATTGATTCCACTCCCATTAATAAACACGAGCATTTTGGTTGCTCTTCTATTGACCAATCGAACCCACATAATAAGTTGGACTTGGTTGAACTCAACTTATCTCGCATTCATGGTGAAGCTCTTTCACCAAATACATCTGAAAACTCCTCCCTAAAAGAGGTCATACAACCTAACAAATCTCTGGTGTATGACTACCCTGGCCCCCCAGGTTTTGTTCCCCCTCCTCGCCGAGACCCACGCCTCAACCTTCCCTCTCAATCTGTATCCACCTCTAACATTCCCCCCAGTCACATAGAGACAATTGTCTCTAATAGACCACCACCATAATATTCATAACTCATCATGACTACTTTCCTTCAATGGAATTGTCGTGGCTATTACTCTAATTTCGAAGAACTTGTTCAACTAATAAACATATGTACACCAAAGTGTATATGTTTGCAGGAACTTCGACTATGTCATCGTGACTTCTTTCAACCATCTGAATATAAATCGCCGTTAACTTCTATAGAAAGAGGTGACAATGATAGGGGAGGGGCAGGAATACTCATTCACAAATCTATCCCCTATTCCCCAGTCCCTCTTCAAACCAAACTTCATGCAGTAGCGGCAAGAATTCACTTATCCATCGACATTACTATATGTTCAGTCTACTTAGCTCCGAGTAGTGAATTTACTAAGGTCGACTTAGCTGATCTTTTTAAACAGCTCCCTGCTCCGGTTGTTATACTAGGTGACTTCAACCTCCGCCACCCATTATGGGGTGACTCTGTCACTTCATCCAAATCCAAGATCTTAATAGATCTTCTAACCCCCTTTTCCCTGGGATGCCTTAACACAGGACTCCCTACCTATGAACGTTTAGATACACACACTTCTTCTTGTATTGATATTTCCTTTTGCTCCCATTCCCTTATGGATCGTTTTACCTGGTCCCGCTTTGATTATTTATTCGGCAGTGATCATTACCCAATAGCTTTAAATGAGCTTGTTCCAAGCCCAATGCAAAAACCCAACTCCAGCTGGCGTTATGATCGAGCGGAGTGGGCTCCTTTTTATCAGGCCACAGCTATCCCTCTTTCTCCTTTTAATAACCGATTTCAGACTGTTGATGAAGCCTTTTGCTTCTTCCAGAAAGTAGTCATCTCGGCAGCGGAAGCTTGCATCCCGCAGTCTTCCTCAGGCAGGTGGTCGGCAACCCCTTGGTGGTCCCAAGAGTGCGCACAAGCCAACCGAGAGAAGAAGAAACTCTACAAGCAATACAAAAAGACCCGCACCACCCCAAACATGATTATTTTTAAAGCAGCCGCAGCGAGATCTCGGCGAATTAATCGTCAAACGCGTAAACAATATTTTCGAACTTACATATCGACTGTTAACTCCACAACTCCCCTTTCTTTAGTGTGGAAAGTTACACAGAAAATATCTCGTCGATCTAATAACTCCTCACCCACAGTCCTCCGTTATGGGCCTGATATAACTGATACGATCTCCGCTCCTTCGGTGGTAGCGGATGCGTTAGGTTATAGCTTTGCTAGCCATTCGAGTTCATTCCGCTACACTGAAGCCTTTCAAAAACTGAGAACTGACACAGCACTGCCAGACTTTTCAACAGCAAAAGGGGAAGATCATACCTACAACCGTCTTTTACACTTCTGCAGAGTATCAAACTGCACTGGCGAGTAGCAAAGACGGTGCTCTTGGTCCAGACATGATTTCGTATATCATGCTCCATCATATACATCCCTCGGAGCATCAGCATTTTTGCTGGATCTATATAACAGAATCTGATCGAATCCTCTTTCCATCTATTTGACCTACAGCTATTGTAATTCCTATCCCCAAACCTGGAAAGATCCGAAGCTGGCGGATAACCAAAGACCAATTTCACTGACCTGCCATACCTAAAATTAATGGAGAAAATGGTTTCAGGCCGCTTTCTCCCTGTTCTGAGAGTCGCTAAGCTTTTTCAAACTTCCAGTTTGGCTTTCGCAAAAATTGCCTGACCGTGGACCCTTGTTAAAACTGGAACATGACATCCGGGAAGCCTTTCTCAACTGGTGGGATGGTTCTTGGCGTCTTTGACCTTGAAAAAGCTTACGACACAACGTGAAGAACTGTTCTCCTTAAACTCCATTCGCTCGGTTTTCGTGGACAACTCCCTCTTTAAATGTCTTTTGTCAAACAGATCCATGCAAGTTCGGTGCTCTTCTATTCTGTCACGCCACTTTACTCTGGATGAAGGCGTTCCGCAGGGTAGTGTTTTAAGTGTACTACTATTTGCTCTCGGATTTAATGATATTGTTACCTCTATTCCAGCGACTGTCAATTTTTCTCTATATGTCGATGACTTAGCATTATACATAGCCGGTGCCAGGCTGCCCTTTCTCGAACGGCAACTTCAACTAGCTATTGAAAATATTTCACAGTGGGCTAGCTCCCATGGCTTCCATTTTTCTCCCACCAAAACCTCAGCAGTGCTTTTTAAGAAAAAGGGAATCGAAGAACTTGCCACCTTCTTCCAGCGAACCTAACCTTATATGGTTCGCCCATTCCTGTAACTTCACAAGTCAAATTTCTAGGGCTCATCCTAGATGACCACTTAACATATGCACCGCATATTAAACACCTAAAAACAACTTGTCATCGCACCCTTGACCTGTTACGCCATCTCGCCTCAAAATCTTGGGGTGCTGATCGCAAATCCCTTTTACGTCTTTACGTAGCCCTAATCCGATCGAAACTGGATTATGGCTGTGCAGTATATGGTCAGGCCTCCATAACACTACTACACCTGTTAGATCCCATCCAAAACGAAGCGATCCGTATCGCCTTTCGATCGTCCCCCCAGGTGAGCCTTGAAGTTGAATCCAATGTGGTACTTTCTCTTCGAAGAGAATACATCATGTGTACAAGTTATGTTCGTTTCCAAACCCCAAAACCGTCTGCCATGACACCGATTCTGAAGGAGGTACCTCAGAATCCTAATTACTGGCCATTTGCAAAGACGGTTCATAACATCTTTAATTTCCTCAACATCCCTTTTCAAAAGGTGCTGCCTTTCTCTTTTGACGAAGGGTACACACCTTGGCTATTCCCCTCTCCTACCATTTGCTTGGCTCTGACATCTCTCTCCAAATCTAGCCATCCTGCTGCCCTGTTAAAAGCATCATTCCTGTCTCATGCCGCAGTTCACGATGAATTTACTCCAGTGTTTACTGACGGCTCTAAAACAGGGGACAGTGTGGGCGCTTCTGCTGTCTTTCCTGACCGCAACCTCTCCCATACCCTTCCCCCTTATGCTTCAATTTTTACAGCAGAGTTAACGGCCATAATGATTGCCCTTTCTCGAATTCTAATCCTTAACCAAGATCACTCATATGTCGTTTATTCAGATTCGCTTAGCGCGCTACAAGCGCTTAAAACCCCTTATTCTAAAAACGCAATGGTATCAGCTGTACAACAATTTCTTCGACTTCTCCACTCCCGTAAGAAACAAATTATTTTATGTTGGACTCCCTCTCATGTAGGGGTAACTGGCAATGAAATCGCTGACAGAGAGGCCAAAATGGCCGCCTCCTCTTCTCGGAGTTGTTCCAGGTACCTCCCGGATGCCATTCGACAAGGCCGCCTCCCATCAACTGATTACTATCCTGCTCTCCGACGGGGCTTTCGATCTTGTTGGCAAGAGTGCTGGACGAGTGATCGGCGGGGAAGGAAACTCAGAAACATAAAGCCAAACATCGGTGAGTGGTCTTCCTCCCACAGACGAAAGCGCTTACATGAGGTGATACTTGCACGCCTCCGTATTGGCCACACTAATATCACTCACAGTCACTATATGTCACGAGACCCTCCTCCCATTTGCAAATTTTGCCGTCGCCACACCCCGCAATCTGTTCATCATATCTTCATTGATTGTTCCCATCTGGACCCTATTCGCTGTCGTTATTTTCCTACTTTACGGTCCATAACACCTTCTAAAAGATTATCCCATATCTTATCTGAATCTTCCCACTTTAGCAGTAACACTATTTTCTTGTATCTTCAAGAAGTGAATATTCTTTATAGCATTTGATTTTGTTATGTAATCTTAAGACTATTAACAATACAAGGATAAAATTTTATTTAGTTTTTATTTATTTTGACTGACTGAATATTCATTTCACCAATCAAATCTTTCTTTGACATTTGAAACATATATATGACAGGGCCCTCCCATGGTGCTGATTTTTCAGCCCAGTGTGGCCCTTCATTGTGAGCCGTGGTGGGTCCTGTACACTAACTCAATATATATATATATATATTTATTTTATATATTTATATATATATATATATATATATATATATATATATATATATATATATATATATATATATATATATATATATATATATATATATATATATATATTATATTTATTTATTTATTAACTCTTATATATTTATATTTCCCTTTATTTGGGGGGGGGGTCCATGTCATTTCCAGAAACCCAGCAACCTCCACCGGGCGTAGCCACAGGTCTCTCAGGGAAGAAATTTGATGGTGTGTTCTGTAGGGAGTTAGTGTGGGGCATCTTAATAGGAGGTTCCACAGTTTCAGTTCCTATTAAGCATCTTTAACAGATTGGGGATGGAGTGTCTTGGGGTCGAAACCTATGTTTATATTCCTGAAGGTCCGGGTGATGCCCGGATCTTAATCTAGAAAGAGATATTTGCATCTTTCTTGGGAGTGTGCTTTGAGTAGAGGATATTTCGGGAGGGAACGATGTCTTGATGTCAAATATATATATATGAGTTATATATATATATATATATATAATATATTATATATATATATATATATATATATATATATATATATATATATATATATATATATATATATATATATATATATATGATTGAATAAAATAATTTTATAAATATTCTAAATTTACATAAAAAATAC
>JABUQX010049345.1:12500-22500 GCA_015478945.1 Trachelipus rathkii | reverse complement strand
ATTTGCGTATTTACACATGAAAGTGTTAAATAAATAAAAAAAAGTCTCATTAAATTAAGTTTAAGAAAAAATTGTTCGATTATAAGTTCTTTTAAGTTGCTAATTATAAATTGTTAAGAATATACCAAAAACATCTTTTTCGACGCCCGCCATTATGTTTTGTCGATGGACCTTTTTACGGTAATAGTTACCCAAAAAAAAAAATAGTATATATCTCTATATAAAATAAATATATTTTATATTTTTTAATTTATGTTTTATATATATATATATATATATATATATATATATATATATATATATATATATATATATATATATATATATATATATATATATATATATATATATATATATATATATATATTATTTTTTAAGGTATTACACGGCAAAATAGGGGCTCGAGCCGACGGGGAGCAGAAGGGGGGACGATTTCCATACCCCTTAGGGGGGGGCGGAGGAACCCCGCGACACCCAAATACCAAAGAGCGGGGGTTCCGGAGACCCTCCCCGGAGGGGGGAATAGTCCTACCCTGTCGTTCCCCGGAAGGCCGAGAGACCCCGACTCCTGCCATCTTTGCGGTTTACCCTTGGGTATTCCTTTAGTTAAAAAAAAAATTAAAAAAATAAAACTGACGGAGTCGTAAAACGTAACAGGTCCTATATATATTTGAATCATCAAATCCCTATAATAGAAAGTCTATTTATGGTCCATAAAGATACCCTGTACTATTTTTTTGGGCTAACGAGTACCGTTCAAAAGGTCAATAACTAGACTTTCTCCATAAAAATATCATATATATATATTATATATATATATATATATATATATATATATATATATATATATATATATATATATATATATATATATATATATATATATATATATATATGGTCAGCCTCGAGAAGAGCCACAAATCCATATCTCAAAAAACTAGAATTAGACACCAGGAAAAGGAATACATTAGTGGAATGCTGGTCCAATTTTAGTGAGGAATAAGCAAAAAAAAAAATAAATAAATGTGGGAAAATATCTCAAAATCACAATAGTTGGTTAGTGGAAAGGGAATAGATTTGAATCCCGTAAGCTTGGATAGGGAAAATGTAAAAATAAAAATAAAAAATTATTGTTAATAATTATAGTAATATGATTAGAGGGCCTATTAGAGACCTCTTATTGGTTACTCGTTAAAATAAATAGAGTTTCTCTACAATATTAAATTTTGCTTTTTTTTTTAACTAAAGAATACCCCAAGGGTATACCGCACCGATGGTAGGAGTCGCGGCCTTCCGTGGAACTACGGGGTAGGACTAATTCTCCCCCTCCGGGAGGGTCTCCGGAACCCCTGCTCTTTGGTATTTGGGGTGTCGCGGGGGTTCCTCCGCCCCTACCCTAACGTCCCCCCTGTGTTCCCTGTCGGCTCGAGCCTCCCTAAATTGCCGTGTAATACTTTTACAAATAATATATATATATACTATGTCCCAGCACCCCAAAAAATAGCCAATTTTTATGTTCACTTTATTTTTATATTTTTTTTACATTTTCCGGAACCAAAATTTTACAGATTCCAAAATGTATTTCATTTCCCCTGTAGCTTTTGTAGTTTTCAAGATATGATTTTTTTTTTTTTTTTTTTTTTACAGTTTCTGGTAAAATTGCCAGATTCCAGCAATGTATTCTCCTTTTTCCGGTACTGTAGTAGTTTTTGAGTATATGGATTGTGGCTCCTTCTTAGAGGTTGGTTTATATAAAGAGCATATATATATATATATATATATATATATATATATATTATTGTATATATATATTATATATATATATAGTTATATATATATATATATATATATATATATATATATATTTAAAAATTAAGCCTGCCTACCCTGAGAGACAAGTCACGGCAATGGCACGTGCCTGAGATATATATATATATATAATATATATATATATATATATATATATAGCAGTTATATATATATATATATATATATATATATATATATATATATATATATATATATATATATATATATATATATATATATATATATATACCCGTATATATATTATTATATATATATATATTATTATACATATATATATATATTATATTATTAAATATATATATATTACATATATATATATTATGTTATTATACATATATATATATATATATTATTATATATTATATACCGTATATATATTATTATATTATTATATATATATATATATATATATTATATATATATTATATATAGTGTATATTATATTATTATTATTATATATATATACATATATATATACATATATATATATATATTATTATATATATATATATATATATATATATATATATATATATATATATATCATATATATTGGCTATATATATATATATATATATATATATATATATATATATATATATATACTAAAATTGCTTTAGAAAAAGTACTAATTTCAAAATCACCGAAAACAAAAGTTAATAAAAATGAAAAGAAAAATTCTAAAAATAAATAAATTATGCTTTCTCTTGTTTCTTCCGATGGTACCATTGCTCTCTTACCTTCAACTAGTGATGCCACAGGCTCCGGCTCCGGCTCCGGCTGGATCATTTTCAAGATACATTAGAGTTAACTGACAATCATATTTTTCCGCACTGCTCCTCACCAAGAGCAAAAAAACGGTGCATCATATCGCCGACATTGTGACACACATCTCATCAGAAAGCTGAAAATGCATGTCGCACTGAACCGAACCAAAATAAGAGTACCATACACGGTACCGTCGCTCTGGTACGTCGAACAGCCTTAGTATACATTTATAACATGTATAAGAGTTGCGAGATTTTTCTTTATTTTTATTGAAATGTCATTCTAACAAATCTTACAGATTATTAAAATGTAAATTTTGAAATTTTATTATTAAATATATTTATGCACCTTGATATGATTTATAAACAATCTAATAATAATAATAATAATAATAATAATAATAATAATAATAATAATAATAATAATAATAATAATAATAATAATAATAATAATAATAATAATAATAATAATAATAATAATAATAATAATATTAATAATAATAATAGGTAATAAATTTTTACTTTAATCATGATATAGTTTACTATGCACAAGTAATACAAATATTATGCCAAACAAATATTAATGGAAACTGTAATACCTACTAACTTATGGGGAAAAGTTCAATTTTAAACACATGTTCAATTAATAATAATAATAATAATAATAATAATAATAATAATAATAATAATAATAATAATAATAATAATAATAATAATAATAATATTTTTTTACAATTCATTCGATTTTTATTAATCTTTCGAGATATACAATAATATTTTGAGTTCAAAAACTTTGATTTAGAGCATTTTTCTGCCTACTTAACATTTTGAAATCTGGTTTCACTTTGAATGGCTCAGTCTAAATAAAAGTTAAAGTTTTATGCATCCTTCAAATAATATTTAAAAATAAGTAATAAAAAAGATCTCTCAGAAAATATTGTTTTCCATTATCTGGTAAGGGGTCGAAAATTTCACAAAATTGAAAATTTGATAAATTTTTTTTCACTGTTCTTAAATTTTTTATGAAATTTTCTGAGTGAGATAGAATAGAGCGTTTATATATATATATATATATATATATATATATATATATATATATATATATATTTTTAGTATATTGATAAATATATATATATATATATATATATATATATATATATATATATATATATATATATATATATATATATATATATATATATATATATATATATATATATATATAATATAATAATAATAATAATAATAATAATAAATAATAATAATAATAATAATAATAATAATAATGATAATAATTCGAATTTTCAAATTTTGATGAGCAAAATAATCTTTGTACAAAACAAATTTACAAGGGTAAGTAAAATTTTAACAAAGTTAGTATTAATGAATTTTTCACATATGCTTACATTTTTTTTTTTTTGTATTTGCTTTGAAAGTTATTTCTTAATTGCTTCTGTGTAGAGAGCAAATAAAAATAATATTATTTCCTTCAAACTTTGCTTTTGTTACCTTGACATCGCTGTTTTCAAACTGATCTATTTGCATTTCTGAGAAAATTAATATTTTTTAAATACACGACATTTTTATTTCTTGAACGTTCTGGCAACTTAGATGACGAAATAAATACAGAGAACGTAAGCTCAAGTATCAATATAGTTAGTTGATTAGTTCATCAGTCTTCTAGTAGCTGTTCAAGTGGAGATACGTTGTCTTTGATAGGTGCATTCAGCACAGATGGCATCAAGAGGTTGCAAATATCAGGCAGACGCATTTTGTTATGTCTGCGGTGAATTTATATAAATAGTTTTGCTTGTTCTGAGTTTGATACCTTTGGAATCTTTAAGTGAAAGTTTGAATTTATGTAATACATCTTTTATAACAATGAGTAAAAGATATTTAAATTTCTATATATTTTTTCTTCGCAGGATAGTATAAGGAGGAGCCATGAAATTCTGAACCCACGAATTTGAGAGAGCCAACTGACCACTCCAGCAATTGCTTCTTCTGTTTGGTGGACCCGTCCAAGCGTCAAGCTTTCAAAAATGCGCCTGCTATCATATATTCAGACCTTCCCTCAACTATTGCCCAAGTGCCACACCCTCCTGAGCTCCCTGTACCCATTCCTCCAAAGGGAAGACAACCATCTTCAGAAGAAAGCAGCAAATCAGAAGACGATGAAGTCGTTGATCCTGAATATAGTGTGGCTGAGGAGAGAAACCCATATTTCCCCAACCAAGAAGACATCAACGACTTGATCAAAGATCTTGGTCTCACAAAGTCCAATGCCGAGCTTTTGACGTCGAGACTGAAAGAGTGGAATTGGTTATGTTACATGAAATTGTGAATCTCGCAAGTCAGAGAAAACGTCACCACTCTTTTTCAACTTTTTTCACCAGTTAAGATGAGCTTTGCTTTTGCCACAATGTGACAGGTTTGTTTGAGGCACTTGGAATTGCCTGTAACCCCTTGGCGCTTCTTCATTGATAGCTCATCGAAAAGTCTCAAAGCTGTGCTACTTCATAACGGGAACATGTATCCATCTCTCCTTTGGCTCACTCGGTGCAGCTCAAAGAGAAACACAGCAGCGTGAAGCTATTGCTAAGTGCCTTGAAATATGAAGAACACAATTGGGAAGTTATCGGAGATTTCAAAATGGTGGCCTTCCTGATGAGTCTCCAAGGCGACTTTACCAAGTTTCCATGTTACCTTTGTCTCTGGGACAGCAGGGCCTCCGCAGAACACTACCAAAGGCGGGATTGGCCACAGCGGACTGAGTTCAGTGTAGGGAGGAACAATGTCAAATGGGAGCCTCTGTTGGACCTCCAGAAAATATTGTTTTCTCCACTACACATAAAATTAGGTCTCATGAAACAGTTTGTCACAGCTCTAGATAAAGAGTCTTCAGCCTTCATCTACCTGTAAGGCTTCTTCCCTAAGCTGTCTGAGGCAAAGGTCAAAACCGGTGTCTTCGTCGGAACACAAATAAAAAAAATTATAGAATGAAAGGAATTCCAGCAGTAGCTGACTAGGACAAAAAAAGCAGCTTGGAACAGCTTTGTTGCAGTGGTTCATGGCTTCCTTGGGAATCACAAGGCTGAAAACTATGAGGAGCTTGTTGAGACCTTAGTCAGGAACTACGGCAAAATGAGCTGCAGGATATCTCTCAAAGTCCATATCCTTGATGCTCATCTTACTAAATTTAAGGAGAACATGGGGACGTACTCAGAGGAGCATGGCGAGCGATTTCACCAGGATATTCTGGACTTTGAACGCCGCTACCAAAGATCATATAACGAAAACATGATTGGAGACTATATTTGGGTATTGATTCGTGGAAACAACTTACCATATAAGCGTAAATCCAGAAAAACTTCTCACTTCTAAATATTTTGAGGTCATAGTTGAATAAACTAAGAATAAATAAATAATACTTTTGAGTTATATGTCGTTTTTTTCTACTTTGTGTAACCGAGAATGATTATATTCACCAATTTTTTTATATCGGAATTGGTAAATTTGTGAAATATCATTATCCTAGTCACAAAATCAAAGTTTGGAGGAAATATTAGCCATTTTTCATACTTTCTAGGTATAAGAAAATAGGAAATTACAGTTGTTGCCCAAAGACAAAAATGTGTTACATAGTGTAATTTGTTCATACAAAATTAATAATTAATTAATGAACAAAAGTACCTATGTATCTACATCAAATTTGCGGTACACAAAAATCTCACATTAATGATATAGGGCCACAGGGGATATAATAATAATAATAATAATAATAATAATAATAATAATAATAATAATAATAATAATAATAATAATAATAATAATAATAATATTCTCATTCGTATCCTACACATTCATAAATTAAAGGGAAAAAAATAGATAAATAAGGAATCTTCGACAACAAAAACACTTTCATTATCTGTTATTTTCAAAGTTTTTCACAGTGTATTATTATTATTATTATTATTATTATTATTATTATTATAAAGTTTGAAAGAACAAATATTCAACGAAAGCAATTAAACCTAAAAATCTCTTTATTAAAACCATAAATTAATAAAAGGGGAAATATTGTTGCCAAAAACTCTCTCTCTCTCTCTCTCTCTCTCTCTCTCTCTCTCTCTCTCTCTCTCTCTCTCTCTCTCTCTCTCTCTCTCTCTCTCTCTCTCTCTCTCTCTCTCTCTCTCTCTCTCTCTCTCTCTCTCTCTCTCTCTCTCTCAAAAGCTCTCTCTCATATCTCTTCACCTCACACTCTTCTTCACCCTTCTTCTCATATATATATATATATATATATATATATATATATATATATATATATATATATATATATATATATATATATTATAAATATATATATATATATATATATATATATATATATATATATATATATATATATATATATATATATATATTAAGGAAATTTTTTTTGTAGGAATTCCATTCGAGCATTTCAAGGGATAAAATAATTAAATAAATATAAAGAGAGAACGTGTTCTAACTCAAAAAAAATTAAAAGGCCTTAAGGACCTTCTGTTTACGTGAAGCCATTTGGAAATTTTACAACTACAAAAAAAAAACATCAAAAAAAAAAAAAAAAAAAACAAGAAGAAAAACAAACAAAAACAAGAAAAGCGAATTAAAGTATTAGAGTATGTGATTGCGGCTGCACGAATTTTTTTTTTAGACCAACGTCAAATCCTTTGCGGCAAGTAATGTATAAATGTACAAAAAGTGAACATTACAGAAATGTTTTGGCAGTATACAGAGTCGCAAGGCACAGGGCTCGGGTTCGATCACTCGTTCGGATAGTAGGTAAAATTAACCTAGAGTAGTTCCCATTCCTTGAATAGGGCGCTGCCCGTGAGGTGTGAACTCAGTTGGAAAAAAAATCCATAACACAAGTACTCGAAGCATCTGTCGACTAGGGATGTACCGGAACCGGAACTTTCCGGAACCTTTTAAAAGTTCCGGTCGGAACCGGAACTTATCGACTTCAACTACACCTTACATATTCTTCTGGAAACTTGTCTGATTAACAAGTGGAGTCTCTCTAGAAGTATCTGGCATCTTGTCATATCCATATTGTGAGATCTTAGTTCTGTAAGTCAAAATTTGGATGAGCGGATCAATAAATTTATTAAGTGAAATAGGAATATACTATATAAAGTTCTACGGGTCTTCAAAATTTATTTTCCTACATCACAACATTTTAAAATTCAAACAAGTTCATTTTTAAGTAAGAAAATTATTGAATCTTTTTCAAATTTTTGCATAAACAGTTTAGTTAATATTTTGTTTTGTAGTAGTTTCTACTTTAAAGTTAATTTCTTTTAATAATAATAATAATAATAATAATAATAATAATAATAATAATAATAATAATAATAATAATAATAATTTGTACCTTGCACAAATTTGTTTTATCCCCAGGTCTAGACTCTAGTCTAGAGTATTAAAGCAACCGGTTCGAGTTTGAAAATATTGTTTCATATTTAAAGTTTTCGAAAATATAGAGTCAAGGTCATTTTATCATCATATTTGTTCACATATATCAATTTTCGACATTATTTTTTATGCATAATCATAACTGAATAAATGACAAATCAATTACTTAATTTTTTTTAAGAAAGACATTTGAAAAAGTGAAAAGTTCCGGTAAATACCGGCCGGAACCAAGTTAGTTCCGGCCGGAACCGGAACTTTTAAAAAATCGAGGTTCCGGTACATCCCTACTGTCGACACATGTTTACAATTAATCTGTGAAGGAAAAGTCGAAAGAAGGCATATCTCGAATCGGAATTGGATCGTAGAATTGGTAAATTTTGGTGTGGATCGGATCGCAATCGGGTTGGCGAAGCCTTCTCGAAACCCGAACCCAGAACGGGAACCAAAATCGATTTATCGTATAATCACAGCCGTAGTTAGAACATGATTCAAACAGGTTTAACGAGAAGGATCATCATTCAAACATATAGGAAATAATAATAATAATAATAATAATAATAATAATAATAATAATAATAATAATAATAATAATAATAATAATAATAATAATAATAATAATAATAATAATAATAAAAAATAAAATTTAGTTTGAGCTCTGCAGCTTTAGTCCTATTGAATTTAAAGAAGGGATATGAAAGTCTTGAAAGTTGAGGTTTTGTAAAATGTGTGAAGCATCCTTTTTTTTTCTATAAAAGCCTATTGCACCCAACAATTGAATTAGACCTACAATCTTGACATGTATCTCTGCAGAACTAACTGCTGAGTAAGTGAATTAAAAGATAAAGTTGTCACTATCTATGTAGATCCAAGTGATTAACTAGAAAGGTGAACTTGTCAATTTAAAAGCAGGGTAATAGTTGAGTTTAACGGAATCTAAAAAAATCGATATATTTTTAAAAAGTAATCGATGTTTTGAAATGGGTATGAAACCTGCCACATCTTGCTAATAAAAAAATACCATATTTACCATATATTTATACGCAACGTTATTCGGTGTTAACTTTATATCACAACCTACACTGAAAATAGTCCTAAATCTGAAATATAAATTTTGTTACAGATTGATTTTCTCTGTGTATATTTAACAAAACTTATCATAACCTCTAAACTTAAATGGGTCCTAAACCGAATATAAACATAAAATATAATTCGGTAGGTTGAATATATTTATATACGAGAGAGATTTGGCTGCCCTTTTTTACTGGTCTGACATGGGGACGAAAGATAGTAAAAAACGATTATCGGAAAATAATATCGATATTTCGTAAGATTCCTCTAATCTCAACTAATACCAAAGCAGGGCTGCGGAACCGGAGCCGCAAAGATTTGTGTTGAGCTGGAGCCGGAGCGGAATTTTTTTTTTTTTTTAATATTGATAAAAGTGTTCATAGCCAGAAACGGAACAGTACATTTTAAATAATGAAATTTTACAGTTGTGGAACCCTGGACGGAACCTGATATTTATTTACAGTGATTTCTTGAGGTGCTTTATTTTTTCCGAAATGTTAATGACCCGTCATTAAGCAGAAAATGGCAGGAGAATGAAAAGGAAGCATCATACCCTGTCTTAAAGCCCTAAAACATTTCTTTAAGACCTATTTTAACTGAAATGCGCTTATCGTAGTGTTTGGTGGCTCATAATGGTCAAAGTTCGTAGTAAAATTTTGAAATTGAAGAAAACATTCATTGGCTGATATAGAAAAAGTGAAGCTTCTTACTAGATAAATTGAAAAAATAATAACTTCTGTCATTTAAGAGTGTCGTTTTCCTATTTTTTTTACATTGCTCATTCCAGCAAAATAAAATACCTTTCCCCCTCTCCAGTTCCCCCCCCCCCAATATAATGATTTTGTTTGGACTCGATTTTCTGCCTGATGCACTATAAA
>JABUQX010049344.1:22500-29476 GCA_015478945.1 Trachelipus rathkii | reverse complement strand
GGGCCCCCTCAAACCTAAATTCCGGCACTGGACCTAGCAGATGCTTTTTCCGCTTGCCAAAAAATACTTCCAAAGCGTAAGTAGGATACCTTAATTAATACTTAAATAGTATATTATGTAAAAAATAAATAGGATATCACCAACTTAGTTCTTAAATACAAATATGAATATTGGGTTATGTAATAAATCCCTTACGTTTTTCTCTTAACTCATAAAATTTTAAGGTTAAATTTTTAACCAAAAACTTAGTTTGAAATTTTTAAAATGTATGGTAAAAAAAATTCCTTACATTAATGGTAATATATTTAATGGAAGTTGAAGTTTTATAATGTCAACATTACATTCCTTTTTATAATATATTATGAAGGGGTAAGTGAGTTGACTTGAGAACCACCTTCATTAGCTGAAGAACTAGATGATTGATGTTGAAGAGAGTGAAGCGTTGTCGCGATAAATTTGGCGTTTCGTCCCGGGGGGCTGCTTTGGACTCCTCAGTGGTGGTCGCAGCCCCCTTCCACCAGGACGCCACAGAACTCCCCCCAGTGACAATGCCCGCGAGCACACCCCGCTCTGCGCACCTTGGAAGGACGTTGGTCAGCTGTCAGATGAGAGCCAGGTGTGCACACATTAAAGCCACTGAGAAGGCTTCGACCACTCTGTACTCTTACATGCAGTTGGTCTGCCACCTGCAGTGAGAAGCACATTACAGGCGTTACAGGATGCCGGACCGAGCAGCGCCCAGCAGAAGAAATTTGAATTGATTGTAATTGCGTGGTTGAACGATGTGGTTAAAACAACTCTACAACGAAATTGTCCTACCACGGCGAACACTTTGAGAGAAAGATTGGAGATGCTGCTGGGGGTTCTTTTTGCCACTCCAAGTGGCACGAGTCCACTCCGGTGGTCACCCAATAATGAAGGGTAAGTTGAGTTGACTTGAGAACCACCTTCATTAAGCTGAAGACTAGATGATTGATGTTTGAAGAGGAGTGAGCGTTGTCCGAATGAATTGCGTTTCGTCCCGGGGGGTGCTTTGGACTCCTCAGTTGGTGGTCGGCAGCCCCCCTTCCACCAGACGCCACAATTATATATATATATATATATATATATATATATAATATATAATATATATATATATATATATATATATATATATATATATATATATATATATTATATTTATATTTATTATTACGTTGTATATATGTTTAAAATTCTGCAATATCATTTAATATTCTTTTAAAGTTTAAAAGAATATTAAAGGATATTGCCGAATTTTAAATCTGTTTAAAATTTAAACAGATTTTTTCCTTCATATCTTTTACTCCAAGCATACTCGCAAATATATGAATCAATTATCTTTCTTGTTCATTCCTTTTTGTTTTTTAGCTTTATATTTAAAAACACTCTACGTACTTTCCACCGTCATGTTCTGTTCACCAATGCATATTGGATTAATTTGAAGCGTATTAGCACAAACCTGTGGAATAAATTAAATTTTATTTTTAACAAAATTGAACTTTCTTAATCTAATGCAATATAACCTAATCTACCCCTAATCTAACCTATGTAACCTTACCTAACCTAATTTAACCTAACCTAACCTAACCTAACAACCTAACCGAACCTAACCTAACCTAACCTAAAAACCTAACCTAACCTAACATAACATAACCTAAACTAAACTAACCTAACCTAACCTAATAACCTAACCTAACCTAACCTAACCTAACCTAACCTAACCTAACCTAACCATACCGTTACATAACGTACGTAACCTAAAGTAATCAATTTCAAATTAAAAATATTATTTATGCGTACTCCGCAAGTAGTTATTTGAATTTAACACACCACTGCGTTGAAAAAATATTTAATTCCTCTTAGTTTTAATGTAATGTTATTAAATACCTAAAGAAACAAAAAAAAACAATAATTAAAATATTGAAGAACAATCTTGAATTTTTAAATTAGCACCAATACAGTAAATAATTAAATAAATTTTTTTAAAAAAACTAAAAAATATTAAAAAAAAATTAAAAAGAAAAGAATTAAGTATTTATCGAGCTTCACCAAATACTGTAAATATTGAATAACTCATTTTCTCTTCCATAGGGTAAATTTTACTTTTCATTATTAACAAAACTTCACCAAAGAACGTAAGAAGCAAAATTATTAACATGACCGAATATTTTTTTAAAAAAATTGTGTCTTAACAAACGTTTAGGTCGTAACTATTAAATTTTTCAGCTGAGCACAAAATGGTGAAGCAAGTTCAAGATAACGAACTGATAGAAGTTAATGACTTCCCTGAACGTCTGGTAAACAGGTCACTATCTTTTTTTTCCTTCATCGAACTAATATAGAAATGAGAGTAACAGCATAAGAATAAGCATGTTAAAACATTACTTAAACGGGGATAATAAAAGCCGGTGTAAGAAGTAACACATTTGAGCTGTGTGAGGTAAGAGCGTTTAGAAATTTGTGGGAAAAGAATAATATTTGGAAAAATATTTTATATGATACTGCGTAAATTAATATGGTGTGAACGGTTTAAGGCGTGTAATGCGTCTTCAAAATAATAATAATCATATATACATATAAAGTAATAATAATATATAATATGGTTGTATAATGAAGATAATAATAATAATTAATTAGATAAAATAATAATAGGGATTAATATATAAGCAAGTGAAATAATATATTAATATATGAATAGATAATTAATAATAAGATTGCTGAACATTGAGTGAGTAGATTGATTATTAACGTGTCTATCAGACAGTGAATATATTTATGGCCTCTTACGTAGCAGATCCTTTTTGCCGCTTGCGTCCAAAAAATACTTCTCATAAGGCGTCTATGAAAAATTTTGATTTTTGTAATCTTCTGTTTTTATAACCGTTTAATTCACAAATGTAACGTCTGTTAGATTAGTGCCGTTACTTTTTTTTCGAATTAACGGAAAGCGTTAAAAGATTAACAAGTTAAGTAACAGAGTTAAACGCTTTAATGCCCAACCTTGTATATGTTATATATAATATATATAATATATATATATATTTATATATATATAGTATATATATATATAATATATATATATGGATATATATATTATTATATATTATAATAATATATATATTATATATATATATAATATATATATATTATAATATAGATAATATATATATATATTCTTTTCCGATAAACCCCCACATCGATATATCGATTATTTTATTAAACTATCGATCCCTATTTTATTTAATAAATAATTTTTTGTTTTTCTTTCGTTAATAAACAGATAGCAATGTTACCTAGATCATTCGGTTACAAATCCCGGTTATTCCCAAATTTCACTTAGATTAGATAAAATGCTTTCTACGAACCCAAGTTTGCGTCATTATAATCCAAATAACATTAACCAAGACCCTGATCTAAACCTAATAAGCGTAACTTAGCTCTCGTACTAACATCATGAATTTACGAATAATTATCATTGTCTCTCAAGTACCTAACAAATCATAAATGTTAACATAAATTACATTCCCAACGTAACAAAGTAACTTTAACATGTAAACTTTAGTCGCCATTTATCCCACCATGACGCTGGAACGTATTACGCAAACATATCCTAACATTTTACGAGAGTAGTTTGTGTTATAGTTCTGGAAAACCTGACCGATGATATTTAACATTTGGAACTGAGTGAATTTTAAGTTGTACTCAAACGTTACAAATCATGTACGATCATACGAAAGCTTCTGACCTTGTTATTTAACGGCTGTTTTATGTCATGCATGTATCGATCATACAGGAGAATAATATACGAGTATGTATCTATCAGTGATACCTTCTTCGTACAATATGTATCCATACGCTATCAAGAGATTGTGATGACAAGCATCTCTTGATATATGAATTGAGTTATCCTGTCATTAGAGAGGTGGATGTCTCCCTATTCGACAATATAGCATCGAGTTTGAGATGAAGAGAAGAAGCGTTGACATTTAGAGAGCGAGAAATTCTCATACCAAATCTAACGATTTACTCGAGCAAAACTTAACCAAAACCATCGTTCTAACACATCATAACGAATAACATGAGTTTAAATCTTACAAAACTGTATAATTTTCAACAAAGCTTAGTATAAACCTTAACGATCTAAACACCCTGAATCTACGAATAAATGATTAAATTAACAATGTGTTCAACCTATCAAAGACACGATATTTTTCACATTTACATTTTTCGATTTACGTTAAATAAACAAATTTAACTTTAAGCTAAATTAGACGTACCCATGTCAAGAGTACCATTAACTCTGGATTCATTCGGCTGTTAAGATGTGTTACAGCGAGCCCATACTAAATTAACCGACCTAACAATACTAGGTAATTCGAACTTACTCTTAAACAAGCTGTTTAGCTTAAATATATTATCGTACTCATGACAACTTAATACATAATTCCGGTTATTCCCTTTCGAAGAAGAATGCGGGTACAATAGAACGACCTTTCGCGGTCAAAATGACCGATTTGCCTTTTTTCATGTGCGCATGTACGTACGTACATAGACGTGTACGCGCCCATCCGCAATATGGATACCTACTACTCCCATGGGGGTTTACCCCTTGAAAGGGTGTGAAGCTCCACATGGGGATGATCGCCTAAATGTGTGTTGTAATCGGAATTACCCCTCCGGATAGAATGGGTATCCTCGGCGGCCCTTGCGCGGCTGAAGACTCAAAGCCCGCTTACACTCCCTTCGGGGGTGATCTCCCCATGTGAGACTTCATACCCTTTCAAGAGGTTTCTCTCGGAGGAAGATGTATTCCTTAAGGTACTTTATTAAATGGTGAAAATTCTTAGCATCCTGTGTAGGATGAGTGAAGGAGAAGACCTCGGGGTAACACAGTTGGGTTAACCTTAGCATTGCTAGGTATTGATAGTCTTATGGGTTGTGCAAGCCTTCTCGAAAGGGAATAACCCAGATATATGGACTAGTGCATGGATACGATATGTTTAGGTAACTAGCTGTGTTAGGCAGGAAGTGTTATCTCTCCTTGGTATCAATTTGTATATGAATTGGGTTATGAAAAACTTAGAGGTTGTGGAGTTGCAGAGATGGTGCTAGAATGATGGAGAATGAAAAGAGAGTGGAGGGTGCGCCTACCTATTATATGCGGGTGGTTTGGTTTGGGGGGTTTTTTGTTTTTTTATTTGTGGGCGGGCCCCGAAAAAATTTTCCTTTTGTTTAAGAATAAAGGGGTTTGGGAAAAAAGGGGGGGAAAGGGAATTGGTTAGAGAGATTTGGAAGGGATGTAAAAGGAGGATTGAAAGATAAGAGTTAAAGGTTATGGTTTTGACTGAGGATAGTCCTCGGTGTTGAAGTATGTTTAAGTATAGTGAAGCAGCTGGAAACAAGTTGTCGTTTAAAAATTTGGATATTTGTTGGGATGAAGAAGGAAACGAGGGTGATGCAGAGTGTAGTAAGAAAGCTTGTTGAATCGCAGTGGAAGATGGCCTAGTTGCAATTATAAGTCGTTGGTCGATTGCCAAAGTAACTAAGGTCTGTTGAGTTGGGCTTAGGCTCTTACATGAGATATGTTGTTACCTGTTGTTATTACAGTGTTTAATTCAGACTTTTTTTCCCGGGGGGGATTTATACTAACCGGGGGGAGTGCGAATATAATATATATATATATATATTATATATAGTAATATATAATAGGTATAGTAATATATTATATATAATTGCTATATATATATATATATATATATAATATATATATATATATATATATTATATAATATATATATATAGTATATTTATATATTTATATATATTATATATATTATGATACATAATGATTGTATATATAGTATATAATAGTATTAGTTGAGTGTTATATATTACTATGAGTGTTAGTGAATTATATATTATATATATATATATATTATAAAATATGGTATATATATATTATATTATATATGTATAATTATATATTATTATATATATTATATATATATATATATAATATATACATATATATATTATATATATATATATATATATATTATATACATATACATATGTTATATATAATATATAATATATAATATATATATATATATATAATATATATATATAATACATATATATTATATATACATATATTATATAATATATATATATATATATATATATATATATATATAGTATAATATATATATTAATATTATATAATATATATTGTGAGAGCTTTTTGGAGATCCTGAATTTATATATTTATATATATAATCATAATTATATATATATATTAATATTATATATATATATATATATATATATATATATTATATATTATATATTATAATATATATATATATATATAATATATATATTATAATATATGATATTTTATAGTATTATATATATATATATATATTATATATATCTATATATATATATAGTATATATATATATATAGTATTATATATATATATATAGTATATATTTTATGTTATTATTGTGTTAGTAAATACAGTAAATTTATAATAATTCATAGTTTTATAGTATATATATATACATTATAATAGATATATATATATATATATATAATATTATAATATATATAATATTAGTTATATATATATATAAGTATATATATAATATATATAGTGTTAATTAACAATATGCTCACATTTTAAAATAAGACGGATTGCTCTGTTCTTTTTGGAAGCATGTTGTGATCACTTGATCATTAATAATTCTTCGGTTAGCTCTTCATCACCCTCAATGGACACTTTAACACAGGAATGTAAAGTTTCTTGTCCCATACGATTCCTGAGCTTTGTCATTATCCTATTCATGGTGCTGAAAGATCGTTCTACACTGGCAGTTGAAATAGGTACACACAATATACATTCAGCAATTTTTTTTAAGATTTCATATCCAATATCAGCTCTTAAAATAA
>JABUQX010049344.1:10000-15000 GCA_015478945.1 Trachelipus rathkii | reverse complement strand
CCAGTTGTGATCCTATTGATCTATTGATCTATTGATCTATTTGATTAAGTCAAAATTTTTTACTAAAATTGCTATTGTTTTACATACCCTAAACAGTAAATCATTAAATCAAACCACCATCCCAACCGCCCTCCTGCCCTTCTGTTCATCTATTGATCTATTGATCTTATTTGATCTATTTGATCTATTGATTCAAGTCATTATTTTTATTTAGTATAAATAATTCTTTTGGATAGAAAAACAGGAAAAAGAACAACAAGACTTTATTTATTGTTAAAGCCTTTATAACATAAGGGCAAACTACATAATCGGTAACATATAAATTTTAGCATCAAATATATTTACAATTTTATTAAAAGAAAAATTATTTAAAAAACATATAATGAAATTAAATACAGTAACACCACATTAAAAAATTAGACCTGCATATTGGTTGTACAGCGAAAACATAAGGTCTTAACATATCTTGAACATTATTATATTTTAAAAAGTGCCACATAATGATTACTAAACATAAAATCTAAATGGCAGAGAGTCAAGGAAATAAAAACAACATTATTTTATTGCTTATACACGGCTATCAATGTCCATTTGTTTGAAACATCCCAAGGAGGAAGTATTGAGATAAGACCAGAATCTGTATCCAATTTCACAGAACAGAGTTCATTACATGCGAATACGCCTAAAAATCTTCTTTCGTTTCCGAAGGCATTTAATATTTCTTCTTCATTCATCATTAATAATTCAAGATTATATTGCGTACTTCTTTCAATCTCGATGATTTGAGGATGTTTCAGATACACCAGAACTGAGATTGAGGATGTCAAACTTTGTCCAAATTTGAGACTCAATCCTAATGTCCCTTTTCTTTAGGAATTGAATGATAAGCATATACAGGCTGAAAGATCAGCCCAGTGAGATCAATGCATATTAAATTACTGTTTCAGCATAATTCTTGAGATTTTCAACACCTGCGTACCGTTATCGCTTGCTATGATACCGGCGGTTGGCAAACAAATCGTACAAAGAGCCGTGAGCATTGAGAATGTGAGTCTTCATATATCATCTTATAATCACGACCGTAAGGTTGACCATTCACATGTAAACTGATCCCTCTAAGTCCGAAATGGGTAAATTTAAAGGGGGACTTTCCATAGTTTCCAGAATAAGCGTCGTGTTCTACAATGCCTATTATTACCTTCTGAGGTAAGCTCCCATTGACTATGTTAGGTATATTAATGCTCGATAATCCCTGGGTAAAGTTAAAAATTTTAGTCTCAATTCTCTTGATTGGATATTTTGCTGTATCGATCAAAAGAGATTTCTCTATTTCCATATGTTTAATGGGAGATAATTTCACTTTACGTACATAAAGATATGCATCCAGTAATTTAAAGATAGGCTTTGGCTTCGTAGTTGTTGCTAAAAGTTAACATTAAGAGGTGGGTGTGATTACTTGTGTAACAGTTTTGATAGGCCTTTAATTTAATCAGTGGTAGCAGAGCGTAGTTCGAAGCTACGCTCTGAGGGGACGTGTGTTAACAATGGACGGAAAAAAGAGTGATAAGGTTGAAAGGGTGAACAGAAGGTTGTGTCCGGTGTTTAATGGAGAAGGGGTTAATCCCAATGAATATGAGTTGTGGAAGAAGAGAGTGGAGTGGTGGTACTTAGTGGAAGGGAAGAACTGTGACTGTCCTGCAGGTGAAATAATATTGAGTTTTTGGGAGAAAGAGTTTTTGGTCTGTATGTGATTTGAAGGCTAACAAGATTTGGAGAAGAGAAGGTGCTGAAAAGATTTTGTTAAGTGCTGGATGAAAAGTACTGGTAAAATAGGAACAAAAGGAATAGGTTATGACCAGGAAATATTGAGTTCATTGTATTTGGTGAAAGCAGGACAATGAGAGCATAAGAGAGTATGTGAATAGATATGAGGTTATGAGCAGTAGATGTAAAGATGGTTGAAAAGGTTGATTTGGGTGAAGGACTTGAATGGTGTGTGCATTTGTTTAGGAGGAGCAAATGATGGATAGGCGTTCAAAGACAGATGGGTTTTAGCATTATGTGGTAATAAGGTTTGCGTGGGGTATTTAAGGACTTTCAAGGAGCTTTTATTGGGTGGTACTGTGAAGGGGATAGGAAAAAGGAGAATTGAAGCATGGTGCGAATAAGGTTGGGTGAAGTCCATGATAGGTATGACAAGGAGAAAGAGAGATGGAGAGTAAGAAAGAATCAGTTTTCCGTGGTGATTAAAAGAACTATAGAAAAAATAAGTGATGGGCATGATAATGAAGTGTTGTAATATGTAGTTCGCATTTTACCATTTGCTTGCGGCATGTTCCGGAAGAATTATTCAGTTTCAGAAATAAGTCTGTTTTCAGTGTGGTGTACAGGAGAAAGAGAGATAGGATGCGAATAGGATGAAAGTAAGTGTAAGAACAAGTGAATAAGCGTAAGAATGACGAGAAGATTATTTCTGTAAGTAGAGCAATAGAGAAGTGAGATGTATGATGAGGAATATGAGGTCGAATATGTGCAATCGTAGATACAGGGTGTTCAAAGAATGTTATTGGGGAAAAGTGACTAGGCCGTTTAGTGGGTAGTTTCAGTAAGGAAGAGAGAAAGAAGATGGAAGAAACTATGGAACATACGAGTGTGAGTTATGTTTTTGGGGAAACTACCTATAAAAGTGTGAAAAGATTATTAGTTCCATGTTGTATAAAAGGTAGGAGGTTTTTGTTGAGAACTGAGTTAGTCAAAGGGGATATACCCTGGTTATTAGGTTATGAGTCGTTAAAAAATCTTGGTGTAACAATTAAGGTGATGAATAATAGTGTGGTTCTTAGTGAATTGGAGGGGATAGAGGTTCAGTGTTGGATAAATGATAAGGGTCATTTAAAGTTACCTTTACGGGGTGGTGTGAAGAGGGAGGTTTGGTGGATAGGTAACGTAAAAGAGGAGTTGCTCAAAGAAGATCGGAGAGAGAAGATTGTCACTAAACTTCATATACAATTTGGTCACCCAAGCAGAGACAGATTATGGAAATTGATGAGGGATGCTTATGGAGAAGAGTGGGGTAGAGATGAGGGTAAAAGTATACAGGAGTGTATAAATCAGGTTAGTGAGAAATGCAATGCCTGCATTAAATACCAAAAGACTCCGAGACGTCCAGTTGTGGGTTTACCTCTAGCAAGAGGTTTTAATGAGACAGTGGCAATGGACCTCGGTGAATTAGAAGGTCAGAGATTTATTGTGATGGTGGATCTTGGAACCAGTTTTTGTCAGGCTAGTTGGGTAAGGAGTAAAGAACCAAAAGAGATTGTGAGAGTGATATTGGAAAAGTGGATCAGTGTTTTTGGAGCACCTGAGAGGTTTTTTAGTGACAATGGGCTAGAGTTCCAAAATGAAGAGATGAAAATCCTATGTGAAAGGTTCAGTATGGTGCAGTGGGCCACGGCTGCAGAAAGTCCCTGGAGCAATGGACAGTGTGAGAAATGGTGGGTTTACTTAAGGACGGCATGAGGAAGATGATCGATGAAGGAGCGGAACAAAAGCTGAGTCTCTATTGGGCGGTTTCAGCTAAGAATAGTCTGTTAAATAAAGGTGGTTATTCACCAAATCAGTTGGTATATGGAAAAAATTGCCGGTTCCCTAATTGCACAGATGAAAGTGAGGAAAGTGTAGGCGTGTTAGGTGTGGAAAGTGAATGGTTGTTGCATAATCTTAAGGCACTACATTTGGCTAGAAAAACACACATTCAGCAAGAATCAGATGAACGGGTAAAGAGAGCAATGAAGGGCCAAATACGTGATCACCATCTGGAAGTGGCTGAAATTGGGGATAGTGTTTATTATAAAAGGGAAGTAGATAAACAGTGGAGGGGGCCAGCAAAAGTAATTGGCAGAGACGGTAAGACGGTTATTGTGAAACACGGTGGTACGTTACGAGACGTATCTAGGGTTCATATCACTAGAATAGCAGGAATACCTAAAGAAGTAGAGGTTGAGGAAGAGAAAAAAGAAGTTGACGGTGTGAAAACAACCCGTTTAGGAGAGGGTTTGGAGGTATGAAATTTAGAGATAGTGATACGAACACCTGTGGAACATGTTGATGAAGAAAGTGGAACTGAAACAGAAACTGAAGAGGAAGATCAAGAAGAAGCTGAAGAGAGAAGGGTGGAGAGGATCAAGGTGGGTAAGAGGTACACTTGCACGAATAAAGATACGGAGGAAAAACTAGATGTGAAAGTTTTAAGTAGGGCTGGGAAAGCGACCAGTAAAAAATGGAGTAATAGTTTTAACATACAGAATGTGAACAGTGGTGAGTGTAAGTGGATAGATTTTAATGATTATAAGGATGTTGTAGAGTGTATAGAGGAGCAGGAAGAGGTTTGGATAGGGGATTGTGATGATGAGAGAGTTTTACAAGCAAAACTGAAGGAAATTGATAATTGGGGAGTGAAGGATGTGTATAGGAGGGTAAAGGATGTTGGACAAAAGAAAATCTCTATGAGATGGGTTATAACGGATAAAGTAGTGGGAGGACAGGAAATATGTAAAGCAAGGCTGGTGGCTAGGGGTTTTGAGGAAATGGGCAGGGAACTTGTGACGGAGGCACCTACGTGTTCTGGTGAAGTGTTAAGACTATGTCTTAGTATAATAAAGCGTGAAGGGTGGATTTGTCAATCGATTGATATAAAAACGGCGTATTTACAGGGTGATAGGATAAAAAGGAAAATATGTGTAATGCCTCCAAAAGAAGCAAAGGAGAAAAGTCATGTTTGGGAATTGAAGAAAACGGTGTATGGGTTAAAGGATGCTGCTAGGGCGTGGTATGACAAGGTAGTCGCTGTGATTATAGAGTTAGGGGGTGTTCGAAGCAAGTTAGAATATGTGTTGTTTTGGTGGAAGAGAAAGGGTAAGTTAATAGGGATCATGTGTACACATGTTGATGATTTTTGTTTTGGTGGATCTGAAAGGTTTTTAAATACGGTGATCAGAAGA
>JABUQX010049343.1:10000-12500 GCA_015478945.1 Trachelipus rathkii | reverse complement strand
TACAAATCTAGTCTTTACGGTATTTTACCGTATAACATTTGGAGATTAGGTTCATTGGAAAAGTGGTATATTTTTTATTCTCAAAAGCAAGCAAAAAAAATAGTTGAAACAAAAAATTTTCACTAAGCTGAGTCAGAGTCGAAATTTTGAATTTGACTGCTGGAGTCGGAGTCGAAGTCGAAATTTTTTGTTTAAGTGGCAGTCGGAGGTCGGAGGGAGTCGATAATTTTTTGTTTAAGGGAGTCGGAGTCGGAGTCGAAAATTGAAATTTAATTTAAGGAGTCGGAGTCGGAGTCGGAGTCGAAAAATTTATTTTACGACTCCGCAGCCCTGATATTTACCAAATACTTAATTTTATATCACATTCCAATTGAGTAATTTCTTAGGCCTATCATTTTTATAAAATAAAGCGTGGTTTTATAGATAAGTTTTTAAAGCGTTTTTTCTTTAATATAAAATCTACACTTTCTCCATTATGTATTAACTTTCATTATTTTATATATATGCTAAATATCCACTTAAATAAAGTTATATAAATTTTAATTTCAATATCAAGAACAATCAGACACATCCGATATAAAAATTTCAAACAAACTGCACAAGCCACACATTTCGGACATATTTACGGGAAGAGAACGAAAAGTTTCAATATATTTTCGATTATAGGTAGGACAGACTAGCCCGCTCCCTTATAAGTTGATGTAAAAAAATGACGTCATTCGTCCGCCCGGTGCAAAGAATTTACTTTCTAAGATCCAGAGTAGGAGCGATGAATTTCTAATTAATTCATTATTTTATAGCTATGATTATTGTGGTTGTTTTTCCTTTAATTTATGATGATGCAAAATTGCTTCTTTTTTTAACTTTTATTAAAAAAATTTTAATAATTAGGTATACTTTTCCAATTTAATTTCAATTATTTAAAACCTAAAAAATATTGGTAGGAGCTACCTACCCTGGCCTACCCTATATATATACGCCCTGATATATATATATATATATATATATATATATATATATATATATATATATATATATATATATATATATATATTATATATTTATATTATATATATATATATATATAATATATATTATATATATAATAACTTGTCCTTTAAAAGGAAGAGACAACATTCTACTGGTACAGGAATAGGGACCAGGAGTTTCGGCAATTCTTTTCTCGTCACGATACTACATCTTTAATATATTGTTCGGATTTTAAGGGTTTGATCGAAGCTTTAGGAGTTATGTATAAACCATCTGAATGGAGAATATTTATTGATTCATCAAGTAGAAGTCTCAAAGCCGTGCTGTTGCATAATGGTAATAGTCTTGGCTCAGTTCCAGTAGGATATTCGGAACTTTCCCTTTAAAAGGATGTTAACCGATATATATCGAACGAGCGATGTAATCGATTTTTTTCGATTATTTCAAGGCAATAGAGCGTGAGGGTTGACAAAAAGTTTTTTTTTTTTAAACTAAAGGAATACCCAAGATTAAATCGCCAAGATGTCAAAGAGTCAGGGTCTCTCGGCCTCAGCGGGGGACGACGGGGGGGGACTTCGTCCCCCCTCTGTCCCACCGTCGGCTCGAGCCCCTTAAAAAAAAATTAAAAAAAAATTAAAACAAAATTAACATATAAAAATTAACATGATATATTAAAGCAACATGTGGCAACTTTTTCTCTTCTTCTATTGGAGTTTAAGTTAACACGTCACAGTGCATGGCTAGACGATTAGTGTTCAGCGATATTTCGAAATCTGTATATTTATGTAACATCCTTTTAAAGGGAAAGTGCCGGATATTCTATTCAACTAACTGAAAATTATGAAAATTTAAAAACACTTCTGGATGTCCTCAAATATAATGATCATCAGTGGAAACTTTGTTGTGATCTCAAGGTAATGTAGCATACCATATTTAATTTAATAAACAAATTGCTATATACAAATTTGAAATTAATTTTAAATAAATATGTGCAAAATACATTAGGGGAAAAATAAAAAACAAAACAAAGGAAAACAGCTCACCTAAAAATGTTTTATATTTACAGGTTATAACCTTGATATTAGGAATGCAAGGAGGTTACACCAAGTATCCGTGCTTCCTTTGTTTTTGGGATAGTCGGGCGGATGACAAGCATTTTAAACAGAATCAATGGCAGCCTCGAATTTCTTTCAGACCTGGATTTCTAAAATGTCATCGCCCAGCCACTTCTTGATCGCAATAACATTTTACTTCCACCACTACATATAAAATTAGGTTTAATGAAAAACTATGTAAAGGCAATGAATAAAGAAAATGATGCTTTCCTTTATATTAAAAAGAAGTTTCCACACATCAGTATGCTAAATTGCTTGGAGGTTATTTTGATGGTCCGTCAATTAGAAGTTTATGAAAGAATGAGTTTGAGGTCAACCATGAACCCAAATAGAAAAGATACAGCGTGGATTAATTTCAATTTAATTACTACTTATTCCTTGGAAACCATCGTAAT
>JABUQX010049343.1:0-5000 GCA_015478945.1 Trachelipus rathkii | reverse complement strand
TTTGTTACGGGGCTTATAGGTACAAGTAAAAAATTACAAGTGGTACAATTGTAAGACTTGTATCCGTTGTGTTTCAGGCCCCAGACCTTTAAAGTCTTCTTTGGCTTCTCCTCTCCGTCTGGTGAAAAGAAAACCCCAGGAACATGGAGGCCTTGTGGTGATTACAGATCTTTGAATGCCATTACTAAAAGGGGATGGATATCCACTACCTCACATTCAAAGTCTCTCACAACGTCTACATGGATCAGTTATCTTCAGCAAAATAGACCTTCAGAGGGCATACCATCAAATTCCAAGACAACTGAAGGACATCGAAAAGACTGACATTACAACACCTTTCGGCCTGTTTGAATACGTTTCTATGCCATTTGGTTTGAAAATTGCTGGCCTTACATTTCAACGCATAATGAACCATTTTTCGACATCTCCCGTTTATTTACATCTATCTAGAATTCTAGATGACTTGGCGATTTTTTCATCGACTCCTGAACAACATGAAAAATATCTTAGAGCAGTTTTCAAGCTTATTTAGGAAAATTCTTTCAAAATCTCCTTAGAAAAATATGAATTTTTCAAGTCATCTCTCAACTATCTGGGATATCATATATCTTCAGATGGACTCTCTCCTCCTTCAGAAAAGACGTCTGAAATTTCCAAGTACCCTCTTTCTCGAGATTCAGCAGCTCTTAGAAGAATCTTGGAAATGATAGGATACTATCGCCGTTTTATCCCGTGTTTTGCAAAACTCGTCTTTCCTTTGTCAGAAAAAGTAAAACGTCATCCAAAAAATAAGTTCCTCCCTTGGACTACAAAAGAAGAAGATTGCTTTGGTGAAATCAAGAATCAGCTTCAAAACGCCCCAACTCTCCCATATTCTTTGCCGAATGTTACCAATCTTCAACTTGTCACAGGTAGCAGACAGACTTCTATAGGAGCAGCCCTTCATCAGATATCAGATGGTTGATGGACAGCTGGTTCCTATAGATTTCTTCAGCAAAAAGCTACATTTAACAGTTAGCGAAAATACTCAGCTTTCACCTTGAACTTCTAGCAGGTCTACTATTCTGTTCTTCATTTCAAACATATGTTGGAAGGAAGGAATGTCCTCTTGTGCACTGATCACAAACCTTTCGTCACAGCTTTTTACAGTAGGAATCAAATAAATAACGTCATCTTTTGTCTTAACAGAATAAGTCAATGACCAATCTATAGGTACAGGAATAACATTGGCAGATGCTTTTTCCCGCGATATCCTCGGTAAAGTAGATGCCCTTCGATTTGGCCTACCATCGGCCTTCTTCTATCAACGGATGAAGAAACTGTCACTTTTCAGCAGCGTCTTCATTCTTACTCTCTACAAGATAGATCTTTAAGTAAGGTGCGATACTTCATCAGCTTTCCCACGACCATTTTTAGCCAAAACCTTGTCGTGAATAGATCTTCAACAATTTTCATCAAATGTTTCATCCTGGAGTTAAGGCTTCTCTGTGTCTTATAAAGACTAGGTATTTCTGGCCTAACATGGATCGTGACATCAGAATTTTGGTTCGCTCTTGTCAGCAGTGCCAACTTTCAAAGATTCAACGTCATACTAAACCACCTATTGCTCCCATGGAAATCCCGTCACAACGTTTTGAAACAGTACATATCGACATCGTGGGACCATTGCCTCCATCCTCCTTGACTGATACTTCAGCTCCAGTCTTCAGATATCTACTCACGTGCATTGACAAGAACACTAAGTGGACAGAAGCAATTCCTCTAGTGAATACGACTTCATAATCTGTCACGTTTGCTTTCATGCAGTGGATATCAAGATTTGGAATTCCGCTCTATGTAATCTCAGATAGAGGACCACAATTTGAAGGTGAATTCTTCACCGAGCTATCACACTTGATTGGATTTCACAGGCTCCGGACAAGCGCTTACCACCCTTCAACAAATGGCAAAATCGAAAGATTTCATCGATCACTGAAGATTGTTATCATGGTGCGAAAACAAAATTGGTTACTATCTCTTCCAGTTATCATGCTAAGTCTTCGCTGCATTACTGATGACTCCGGATTTTCTCCTTTTCAAGCAGTAACCAGAAAAACGCCCCTTTGTCGTTTAGAGCTTCTTCAAGCACCTAAAAGTAGAGATTCCTGCAGCGACTTTATGAGAAAATTTATAGCTCATATGAAACAATTGAATTTTCGAGAGCTACCACCTCTTCCTCCTTCCAGTGCTTCATCATACATTTCTGCCGAACTTCAAACCTGTATCCATGTCTTTCTTCGTGTCGATATCATTCGGAAGAGTTTGGAAGCACCTTATTGTGGCCCTTACAAGGTTCTTCAAAGGATGGATCGCTGCTACAAGATATAATTTCCTGATGGACAGACGGATATCGTTTCGATTAGTCGTTTGAAGCCTGCCGTACTCCCTTCGCCTTTACAGACGGTTCCTCTACCGGCTGGTAGAATGCCTTCACAGACCGGACCTCTACCGGCTGGTAGATCGTCTTCCGAGATGGATCTTTTACCGGCTGATAATTCGCCTTCACACATGATTCCTTTACCGGCTGGTTTTTCGTTTTCACAGATGGTTCCTTTATCGGATGATAATTCGCCTTCACAGTTGGTTCCTTTACAGGCTGGTAAATCACCTTCCCAGATGGTTCCTTTACCGGCTTGTAATTCGCACAGAAATGTGCACTTTTATTAGTGAATTAGGTAAAAAAAAAAGTGCATTTCCGTTTTAAATTTAATAATAATAGTGTTTCAAAGTAATTATGCTTAAATAATATTTAGTGATTTATTCAGTGATTAATGAAGTTAATTTACAGTGCTCCGCTTTTAGGGCGCGAAGTGTATGTAGTAAATTGTTTAAAATGTTATTTTAAAAATATTTCTTTAAGGCGTCTAAAATTGAAATATGTTAGTTGGCCTTTTAAAAATTATTATAGAGAATGGTTTCTCAAGGTTGAAATACGTTGAAAATTTTATAACGCTTTGAATTAAATTTGTATTTATAGTGGACCTTAAATGTAGTATTTATTTATTTTATTATATAATTTTTCTTTTTTATAAAATTATTAGTTAAATTGTATCTTATGTTTTAAAGAAATAATATTGTAACCTGCATAAAATAAGGAAGTTAACCATTTTCGTTCATTGAAAACAAAATTAAAAAATCAAGAGTAGCAAGGAAAACATTTTTTTTATCGGCTTATGTAAGAGTTATTCAAAGAGTAAAATAAAGGTTTATTATAACTTATATTAAATATATTTTCTCATTGTTTTATCATTATAATGTAATTACTGAATGATATAATATTTATTATTTTAGCATTTTTGTATCATATTTTTAAAAAATTATTACAAAGGTTTATTATAACTTGTATTAAATATATTTTCTCATTGTTTTATCATTATAATGTAATTTCTGAATGATATATTTATTATTTTAGCATTTTTGTATCATATTTTTAAAAAAATATTGTTTGTGCGGTAATTAACTTTGAGTCTAGGACCTATGTTGTAAAATGCTATTTGTCGGTTCTTTTGCTTTGAACGCGTCTTTCAAATAGAAATTAATATTTCGCGTATGACCTTAGCTGCATGTCAGCAAGAGAGTTGAGTAAATATAAAGTTTGATATTTTGGGTATGTAAGAAATAGAATTTAGTCGCATGGCAGCGACTCAGATGTATATAGTCAAGATGATTTTTAATAAATAATTGAAATCAGGACCAATCCTAAGTTTTATTCTTCCTTACCAATATAGAGATAAGTTTTAAAATGATTATAAATTCTTGGTTGACGGTTTCTTAACCTCGAAGTATCAATCAAAGCGTCTCATATAGCAGTAGTTATGGGCCCACTTCCGCGACCACTTTTTTCTATATAAATGAATAGAGATATATTAGGCTGTATAAACAGGCCTAATACGAGGAGCTATCAAAAGAGCACCATGAACAACAACTCGTAAAGTGGAGGAACAAGAAAAGATCCAACTATACCTTGTGAAGTGGAAGAAAAAGAAATAACTCTCCCAGTACTCGCCACTTATACACATATATATATATATATATATATATATATATATATATATTATATATATATATATATATATATATATATATATATATATATATATATATATATATATATGGCAAAGGTTACTTTTCTGACCAGGACTCATTTTTGTTCTTCGAGTCACTCAAGTCGCCGTGGAGTCGTCTACTAATAAAGTAGTTAAGTACATATATATATATATATATATATATATATATATATATATATATATATATATATATATTATATATATATATATATATATATATATATATATATATATAGTATATATATATATATATATATATATATATATATATAGTATATATATATATATATATAAGTTATATATATATATATATATATATATATATATATATATATATATAGAAAGAGAAAGTATATATATATATATATATATATATATATATATATATATATATATATATATATATATATATATATATATATATATATATGTCAGAATGGATATTTCTACCCGTGAGTACTGCATAAATAATATATTTTTTAATGTATTCCTGATCAGAAACTGGACTTTTGCATATATATATATATATATATATATATATATATATATATATATATATATAATATATATATATATATATATATATATATATATATATATATATATATATATATATATATATATATATATGTAGAGTATATATATATATATATATATATATATTATGATAAATAGTAGTCAAAGAGCCATATTGAAGCCGGAAGTAAAAACCGGAAGTAAACGATCGACCGCCTGAAACCGAAAGTAAAACCGGAAGTAAATTTTCGGCCTTTTCGACGAAAAAACCGCAGGTTTTTTTCGAAATAATAATAATGAAGGGCGCACGAAACGCGAAAGGTTTCACGATAAATGCGAAACGGTTAAACATAATTGAAACTGTTCGTAAGTACACCG
>JABUQX010049342.1:27500-41368 GCA_015478945.1 Trachelipus rathkii | reverse complement strand
GGAAAGATTAAAGACCGAGAGCAATTCCAGAAAGTAAAAGGGAGTAGAATGATCATGAGTTAAAGAATGAAGGTCGAGTCATCGGCATATACGAGGATAGAGTTAGATGTGCAGTGAGAAGATCATTAATGAAAAATGGGAGATTAGACAGAACCCTGAGAAACACCACTATTGACAGAAAAGAGAAGAACGTCGCCCCAGCAACAAACAGACCGATAATTGAGTATTTGAAAGAAAAGCTAGATAGAAGTAGCCAAAGAGAAGGAGAAACCCAAAGACGGAGCGATGGTAGAAGAGTGAGCGGCCGATACTCTCAAATCTTGATCATGTCCAAGCGCCACCACCAAGTCTCCCCGTAGTTCCTAAGAACGAAAAACCATAAATCGGTTAGACTAGGAATGCATATCGCCAGTAACTTCGTGCAACGAGAAGCCTACTGCGATCGGAGTAGCTTTCCAGATGATCTTAAGAAGGCAGTTGAGAAGGTTCAAAATCTTAGATAGCAAATACAAGTGAAGCACTACAGCCGATAGTTAGAAGATCAAGAGCGGCTTCCGTTTCGGAATAAGTTGAAGACATGTAACGAGCTATGCCAACACTGAGAGGAGAGAAAGTTGCTCAGTATTGAGACATAAGAATATAGTTAGCAGTGAGGGCCGAAGAGATAATAGCCTGTCAGTTGAGAAATTAGCAACACCATATATCAGATCGAAATAAGAGGAGGAAAGGAAGATTTACAGAAGTTACTAGAGATGAAAGATTTGTTACAGTAGGCAGAACCAAGGAGGTTAAGCGCCACTTTCCTTGAGAAAGCGCAGCTTTGCTTGCGAAGAGTATCCCTGCAAACGATTTCTAGCGAAACGAAAATTTAGCAGCAGCATATAGACGAGAACCAGAGAAATTTCCAAACACCCGATAAGATCAGTGTCTCAGCCTGAGATAGACCAGAGAAATAATCACCCAGCGAACCATTGGATTATGAAAAGAAAGATTTAGATTTAAAGAAGAATGAGAAAGAAAAAGAATATGCTGAAGAGAAGGAAGAACCTGCTCATCCCACAACGATATACAGCTCCCTCCTTATCTTTTAATCTTTATACATCCATCATTATTCCTTATTGAGATAGCCCAATTTGCACTATAGAATCGATCTGCAACTTGAAACTTACATTAGAAGTCCACTAGTCTAAATATTTTATACAATGTATGCAGGAAACACCACATGAACCATAAAGGAAAAGCGTTACGACCACAAAACAATGTCTCTCAGTTCCAATTAAATAAATACTTTCATTTTTCAAGTGATACTATTATTATTATATATTATATATAATTATTATTATAATTAATTATATTATCATTATTATCATTATATTATTATATTATTATATTATTATTATTATATTATCATTATTATTATTATTATTGAGACTTAAGGTATCAAAAATTTGAATCGTTAAAAATAATTTGGTGAGGTAACCCCCTGACCCTCCATGTCCCATACAGCCTAATAATAATACTAAGTATAGAATATATAATATATATAAGATAAATATATATATATAATGATATATATTAAGTATAGTAATATAATATATATATAATACTATATATATATATATAGTAGATAGATATTGAATTTGCTATCAAAGAGAAAATAGAGAGTCTATCTAATAGAGCGACTTACTTAAGAGAAAGAGAGAAGAGAACGAGAAAAAAAAAAATTTTAAATAGATTTTTTCAATTAATCGTCATCGTTATCGTCAAAATTTACTATATCGAGTCATCACTATATCTTATAATAAATAATAATATATACTAAATTAATATATATATATAATATAATAATATATAATATATATAATATATATATATATTATTGATATATTATAGAATAGTATAGTTTAATTTTTAATAAGATAATATAATAATAATATATATATATATTATAATAATATAGTAGAGTATAATATATATACGTATATGATATATATATATATACTTATAGATATATTATATATATATTTTTTTTTTCTTCCTTTATTTTTTGTTTTTTAATTTCCTAATGGGTTTGAAAACCCTTACCTTGAATGTACTCACAAGACGATAGACCTACTTGACCAACGATTTCAGCTAAAAAGGAAAACCCAGTCATTTTACCTCAATGAAGCTCTAACGATCCAAAGACAAGTGATGTCGTCTAACACCTAATGCTCCGACCGGGCATCTCCGCAACACCCGGGTCCAGGCGCAAACAATGAGTAATTTTTTAATCGAACATAAATCATAATTCAAGGATATTGTGCAATAAACGCAACAAGTACTGAATATATTTTTAATTGTCCTAGCTGAGGTTTGAAACCTTACCCTTAGATGGATAATCCAGCAGTAAGTTACCTGTGTGACAACGATTAGACAAAAGGCAAACCCACTTTGGTACCTCCGAAAGCTTAGCTCCCCAGAGATGAGCGGTCTTGGACACCCTAACCTCCGAAGTAAGAGTAAGGGGTCTCAAAACCAGTTAGACAATTAAAATATACAAAATAACTTGTGCAACTTAGTTAGCACAAATCATCTTTGAGACTAATAAGTCCATTAAAACATGACCCAATGTTGCCCCTGACCTGAGTGTGAGCGGGGAGAAGGCCCGTCGGAAGTTAGGTGTCCAAGACACGCCTCACAATCCTCTTGGGAAGCTAAGCTTTCAGAAGTAAAATGATGGGTTTCCTTTTTAGCTAATCGTTGTTCAAAAGGAAACACTCTTGGAGTACCATCTCAAGTAAGGTTCAAAGACCACTTAGGACAAGTAAAAATATGCAAAAATGGTTGCTTTTGTACAAAGATCTTTGAAATACGAATAATGCCGATTAAAAATTACCCCATGTTGCCCCTGACCCCGAGTGTACGGGAGGCCCGTCGGAGTTAGTGTCCAAGAACACGCCTCATCCTCTTGGAGCTAAAGCTGAGTAAAAAATGATGCGTTTCCTTTTAGCTATCGTTGTCAAAAGCGTAACACTCTGAGACCATCTCAAGGTAAGGTCCAAAACCAACTTAGAGACAATTAAAAAAATACAAATAATTGCTCATACGTTTATTGCACAAACTATCCTTTAATATATATAAAAGATAGATTAATATATATAGCTAAGATAAATATATAAGATATAGCTAATATATATATATATATAAGGATAGGATATATAAGTAATATAATACTAATATCTATATATATAATAGTTATAATAATTAATAGATAATAATAATATATATAATATTATATATATATAATAGTATATATATATATATAATACATAAATTTAAATATTATATATAAGAAGATATATAAATATATAGATATGTATATAGTATTATACTATATTTATATATATATATATATATAGATAGTATATATATATATATATAGAAGATATATACTATATATATATATCAGGAATGATCGGAGTCGACGTTTTCAGGTTAAGGAAATCGGATCGATTTCCCAAAATTGGGAGCGGAGTCGGAGCTCGAGTAAAAAAAAACCGACTCCTTTCGACTCCCAAAACAATTTTGTTTAAACTTTTCACACAAAAATTTGGAAAAAAACTTAATTAAATTTTTATTATAAAAGACTACATTTTTTTATTTTGACATTTGTTTGTAGCCATTTTAAGTTGTTTTATTTTTAAATGGTTATAAAATAAAGGTTGTATAACTAGTATAAAATAAGTACCTGCACACTTTGTAATTGTGCATTAACGAATATCAAAGATGATGCTATTAATAATCGATAACAAATTTAAGTCAAGATAGAGCTACAAAACTTATTTATAAAAAATAGAGTCACACCAATTATAAGATGGTTGCAATAAGCTAAAGAATCGGATAGATAAACTATACATTTATGTACAACAAACGTCTGGCTCGCGTCACGTTGTGTTGTGTCAGCATCTTTAAATATTCCGACCTAGCATAGAAAGTTTTTTTACGTGGAATTCTAAATATATTAATTTTTTGTAGTAGACACGCTAAAATATATCTATCTACCCACAACCAAGTAAGTGGTTGTAAGATAATTTAATAAATAATAAATCACTTTGATAAAAATATAAAAATAATTCAGCTGATAACAAAATAATTATTTGGTATTGACCCAAATGATGACTGATAAATTTGAGACTCAGCAAGGTTACCACGCAATACCGTGTGGTTATATAATATAAATATATATATATATATATCTAATATATATATATATAATAATACATATATATATAGTAAGTATAGTCATATATATACTATAGAATATATATATATATATATAATATATATAATAAGTATATATGATAATATATAATAATTATATATAATATAGGTAATCAGGCGACTCCACACTGTTGGCTACTCTGCTCTACTCGGCCTCTCCTCTCAGATATAAATAAGTATATATAATTATATATATATAATATATAAATATAAGATATATATATATACTAATATATATAGATATAATATATAATATAATAATTATAATATAAATAGATAGGTAATATTATAGTAATATTATATATAATATATGCGAAAAGTTACTTAAACGCCCACACCAGAACTGATCGATCAAAAAAAAAAATTTCACAGTAGCCTCTATCGATAACATAAATAGATTTTTAGGTCCCGAAATGAATTATTTTTTTCCAGACCTAACCTAAACTACAAACTAACCAACCAACCTAACCTAATTTCGCCCCTAGAACAGTAAAAAAAAAAAAAAATAAATTTCATTTCGACCCATAGACATCTATGTATGTTCATAGATCCTAACCTGCTAAAAAAAAAAATTTGGATCGGCTCCCGTTCCGTGGTGGGCGTATAAGTACAACTTCTTCCATAATATAATATATATATAATATATAATATATATATAATATAATAATATATATATAATATAAATATAATATATATAAATTTGTATTAAAATTGTGAAAATATTAAAATAATTTTTTAATATATTATAGGATATATATATATATATATATATATTAAGATATAATATATATATATATAGTATATATATATTATACTATATATAATAAATATATATATATATATATATTATATATATAATATATAATATATATTATACTCCGTCAAATGAGGAATACTGTCAAATGGGGGAAAACTGGTAAGTTTAGAAAAGTGCTATATTTTCAAATAAACCTTTATAAATGGAAAGGTATTTTGGTAATAAAAGACTATATATATTTAATAGTATGTCTCAAAATTAAATGCTAAATAAATTACAAACTATAAGTTCAAAAAAAAATTTCCGCCCATTAAAAAAATTTTTTTTTGAAAAATTGCAAAAAAAAGTTAAGTTCTGCACAATCTCTAAGACTGAAGAGATCATCATTCGCGATATAACAGATATAAAAAAGGTTGAAATAAGAGTTTCCATGTATGTAATTGTATTAGTGATATTATTTTTTTAAGTTATTAAGTGGTTTCACTTTGGGGTAAAACTGTGGCTAGCACCGAATTTATAAAAGTTGGAAATCTATACCATTTGTAAATGAAATTTTTTTTTAGTATTTAATTAATATTTCCCCTTAATTATCATCTAAAATATAAGCATTTAAGACCTAGTATGTATATATTACCGTTTATATATAATATTTTGGATAATTATGTACGTAAAAAAATTAGCCAAATTTACATATAATACGCAATAATCCGAGAACCTACGAACTTACAAAAACCCAATACATATCTGGAATCACGCGCATTAAAGCTATTACTGAAGTTGGGTTAAAAAAAATATTTTTTTTTAATTTATTATATATATATAGGTTACAGTATATATTTTTTTTTTTTTTTTTTTTTATAAACCTCAGTGTAATAAGCTTTTATACGCTGATTCTAAATATGTAAATTGGTTTCTTGTAAGTATCGTAGTTCTCGAGATAAATCGGCGTACAGTAATATAAAGTTTTACCAAAAAAATATGATGCTCAGTAATGCTAGTAAAGTTTAAGTTTTACATGTTTTTTTTCTACCCAAATTAATTTTATAACAGGTTTAATACTTGTTATTAATATTTTTATTAAATAAATTAGTAAGTCACAACGTACCAGAAATAAAAATAAATTACATTTTAAAACCAACGCACCCAGTTTACCCCCCAAAAAAATGTCCCCACTAGCATTTTCAAAAAAAATTACTAAAAATATTTTATTTCACATTTAAATATATATATATATATATATATATATATTATAAATAATGAAATATATATATATATATAATATATATATATAATAATATATATATATAGATAATATATATGATATATATTCCTACTTTATATATATATATATATATATATATAATTAAATATATATATATTAAATAATATATTATATATATATATAAAATTATATATATAATATATATATATATATAATATAGTATTATAAGTATATAATATATATATATATAACTATATATATATATATATAATTAATATTTGAGTTATATATTAAAATTTTTTTTATTAGCCTAAACCGTTCTCTATTAATATTTCAAGGTACTCTTTTTTTCCTTTATAATTCTAAAATATTTTATTAAAGATTTTATATTTTATGTTTTATAAATATTTTTTGTTATAAAATATTATTTATTATGTATATATTTTAACATACCATTATAAACATACTATTTATAAATAATTTTATACTCTAAAAATTCACAATATATATCTCCAATGATTGGCACGACTAGTCCTATATAAATAGCGGCTATTTCTTTCCTTTCTTTGTTCAATTTTGCATAATCAGATATATTATGTAATAATTTCATTATTTGACCAACTTCGCAAAAAAATAAAGAGAAATTACGTAAACCATATGAAATTTGCAAAAATAGATCTTTTCTAAAATGTCAACTCGTGCTGAGCACGAGTGCATGAGTCGCCTCATAATAGATATAACTATATATATATATATATATATAATAATATATATATAATATATATATATATATATATAATATATATATATATATATATATAATATATATAATAATATATATACTATATATATATATATATATTAAGGATGACCGAAACCAGAAAAGAGGCCGATACCATACTCTATTTTTTAGGTGCCAATACCGATAACCGATACCGATACTTTAATAATTATAATAAATACAAAGTAATAAGATAGAACATTGTGCACAGCTAGGCAACTCAAGATTGCATTTCCCTGCACAACCAATACCTTACTTAGTCATTTAATTTCATATTTGGTTTGATTGAGTGCCCAAGTATATTTATTTATAAATTTATTAAAATAGTATCTTTAAGAATAATTAATTGCAAATATAACAAAGTTTTTTATTTGTGTTTATTCAAAAAAAAATATTCCATTTCCATTTCCAGTAATCATTAACAAAGTTTACTACTAGCTTTTATGTTTTAACAGATTACAATTACAAAATATTTAATTTAAACTAGCTACAATAATAAAGAATAAAAAGAAGAAAAAGAGACCCTCAATTAATCAGCTGAACAGATAAAATAAAAAAATAATGCATTACCCAAACAGACAGAAATAATATACTCCTTAAATTAAAGATAATATCATTCAACACTCAAATTTAAAAATTCACAAATTGTGATGCCAAAAACATAAGCGTTCCATATCTGGCGAGAAGCCGTTCTTTTTGGGTGTTACATTCTACCGTACCACTATAAATTACGCGCCGCTCTCGACTGATGAAGGAGCTGCTGATAATTATTTGCCTGACTGTTGATAATGAAAACCTGCCCATTTTCATGCCACCGCATGAAAGGATTCCTCTGTAGGCAGCACTCCATGTTTTCTGTAGAGCCTCATCTCCTTTTTCAAGATTGCAAATTTGAATTATCTTGCTCCTTGAGACCGTCTCTTCAGTTCTACGATGAGGTCCCCTTGTGTGATCCTTTGAAGTGAGTGAATGTCAATGCCATTTCGCCATGAACATATACCAAAGTTTAACATAATCCAAAAATCCTCATCTTCAGGTAGATTTATTGCTAAAAAAAGCCCCACCCATCGTCACTACAGTGCTTATGCCAAGGGTTGCTGATAAGCGGGCTCCACCTCTGGAATCTTTTTTTTTTTTGTCACGTGGAGCAAGCTCCATCGTTATGATATTTAAAGGCATCTAGAAGTGGTTACACCCTTCGGAGATCCATTCTTGTGGGGTTTCAACTAGCCTTAATGAATCCTTATTAGAACCTTTCATCTATTATTTTACTGTTGCCACCCCCGCTCACGGGCAGAACCCTATTCAAGAGGAGGGGGGTGTTGAACGCCTCAAAAAATCATCTAACGCAAATTTACCGCAGATGAGCACAGACGCAGGCTTTAAAGTGAGGAATTAAATGAGTAGGAAACACAGATTATGGAAGAGAATTCCCACAAAACAGATGTGGCAGGAAAGAAAAAAGCACCGCAGCGAACTTGTCTGGAGTTGCTAATATCAACACAAAAACTCATCCGAAACAGCACCCTGTGCTACGAGGCCGATCGAAAGGTGTGACGCGCGATGCGAAAGTTCTCATCGAAGCCTTGCCGCTACATTACCATATGAAAAAGGATAAAGCCATCAACATCCTTCGCGCCTCAAGTAATAGAGGGCAAGATGAACTAGAAGTACAGGACAGTATAAAGTGCGTATTTGCCTTGGACTCGACCAGATCAAAAGCCGGTGAGACCAGACCCACCCAGATATGAGAGCAGTACTCCATACAAGGCGAATGAGGCCCTTGTATAGCTGAGTAACTGAGAAAGCAGGAAAAAAGTGTCGAAGTCAATAAAACAAGAACTCCCAGTTCTTTAGCCGCACCAGCAAGCGTTCGTGATTTGAGAGTTTTTCAATACATTTTTTGTTATTCGAAGGCCAAAGGATGTTTATATTCAATAGGAGAAACAGGAGAACCATCGAAAGAGATAGGAAAGTTAGGATTTGGAGAAGGAGATTTGTAAAGTTGCGTTTTTAAAGAATTAAAATTTGAGCTTTAAGCTTGAGGACTACCAACCCTTGAATTCTATCCAGAATCAGCGAGAATAGAATTGGAAAGTTAGACGAAAAGATTTCTTGAATAAAAGAGGAGCAAGATTGACAATAGAGTTGAAAATGAAGCGATCGAGTCATCGCATGGAGGGAAGAGTTAAATGTGCAGGTGAGAAGATCAATTTATGAAAAAAAGGCAGGATAAATAGAGACATAAAACAAGAACACTGATTAACACCACATTGACAGAAAAAAAGAAGCTCGTCATCAACAACAAGCCGAAATGAGCGATTGGAAGAAAGCTAGAACAAAGTAAGCAAAGAGAAGAAGGAAACCCAAAGGCAGGGGAGCTGGAGAGAAGACGCGTGCCTACCCGGTCCAAATGCTTGATATGCAAGCGGCCACCAGACAAATCGTCCCTAGTGCCTAAGGGCGAAAAACTATAATCTGTTAAAATAGGAAAGATAATTGCCAGTAGACTGCACGCAGCGCCGAAAAGCCCTTACTGCAACTCGGAAAAAAGAAATGAGATTCCCAGCATATCGAAGAAGATGAGAGTGAGAATAAAAGAATACAAGTTAGAGCTAGAAGCGGTATTAATAATCTATAAATGAATCAGAGCAGCACCTTTATACGAAAGGTTGACATATGCGTGCTTCCAACACTGAGGGACAGTGCTAGTATTAGGCCTAGAGAATATAGTTGAACGAGGGGTGGGTCAGCACGGAAGCACACTTCCTCAACACTCGGGGAGGAATGCCATCCGGGCCACCCTTCTTCCATAACGTTCATAGATTCAAGGCCATGCACCCAATAAATGAAATAACAGTAAAGGCATAACACCGAAGAGAGAAGGAATAGGAAGAGAATCCAGAATCGCTCCAGGTTGAGTAGAGAAAATAGGAGGCAAAAGAGAGAGTGGCCTTTTCATGGAGTATTAACAACAGGAATCATCAGAGGAAAAAGAGGAGAAAAGGATGATTACAGAAGTGTTAGAGATATTTGCAAGATCCAGAGAAGATTTGCTCAGTAGGAGAAACCAAGAGGCCAGCCACTTTCGTTAAGAAAAGTCCGCTTTGTCTGTCGAAGAGATCCCGCAACGATTCTAGCTAATGAAAATTGGCAAGAGAAGGAGAAAGAGAATTTTTCCACACCGAGACCACTTCTTAACCTAATGGCCAGAGAACAAGCACGATTCGAACCCATGATTTGAGAGAAAAAATTAGTCCAAGAAGAATGAACCTGCTTCATCCCATTCAACAATTACATTCCCACCTTATCTGCAGGAAGCTGAAGCGTCTCAGAGTCAAAACAAGTCACTCCAATTTAATAGTTAGTGTAGAAGCAACGAAATTGCCCCCAATCGCCCGATCAAAAAGGCCAGAAAAACCCAGTAGCAGATGGAGCGTTGGAGAGAAGTATTAAAATTAAGAATATAAGGTTGTGTTCAGATTTATCCATAGGAGCGAAGTGGGTATTATAGAAGAAGGACTAGTGTGAAACAGAGGTTCCAAGTGTGTTCAAAGAATCTTTGGGACGCATCCGGAATTGTGTAGGTTCTTTATTAGTTGCTCAGATCGTTGAGAATACTGAAGATCGCTGCCTCCCCACCTAAATCAGTATGAAGAACCCAACAATTCAGTGTTATGTACATTGAAACCCTAATTAAGGACCTCCAGTATTTGGATGAAAGATATAACCAGTTTCGTGAGAAGTAGGAAGTAATCAAAAAAGGCATGAAAACCGGTTCTGTTAGGAGAACAGTAGCAGAAGCCTAAGATAATAGAAAAAGAAAGAAGAAAAATAAGAAACAGTACATCGAAGTAAGGAGATTCGAGATTCTCGAAACGTGTTATAGAGTATTAATGTTTACATAGCACATACTCCACCCTCAGAGGAAATTATGAAAATAAGTCTAAGTTGGAATATTTAAAACGAGTTGAAGGAGGAATCTTAGCCAATCTGGTCCAGACAAGAGCATAAATATTAGTAGAGTTAGAGAGGTGGTATTGCATGATGCAGATTAGAGTGCAAGCCATTGAGCTTGTAAAGTCAAAAGGAAGAGCCACCCGTGCAAATCTGCTATCAACACGCACACACAATCACACACAACACACACACACACACACACACACACACCACACACACACACCACACACACGCCACACCAAAAAAAAAAACAGACAGAAACAAATAGACAAAACCAAAGGAGAAATGAGGTAAATTATTCGTACGCTAAAACCTAAATTAAAACCCTGAAAAGACCCCTCAAACCCAAACCCTATTTACAGCAAATATCGAAAATATGAATAATCCAGAAACTTTAAAAAAAACACTCGGAGACGAAAACGCTCTCACGAAATTGCGTAAAAAAAAAGAAGAAAAAAAGAATACTATTGATCAACTAAAAAAGTAGAAGATAAGTCTGTATAAATTATAATAATGGCTGTCCAAATAGGTTAATAGTTACGCTAAAGCCCAAGTTGGAGAAACAGTAAAAATCTAAGTAAAAAAGGAAATCAGAAAAAAAAAAAAAACAAAAACCTAGTATAGCTAGCTAATTGAACTATATCTATTATGAATCTAAAAGTTTCTCAGAATTTTTCACCCAAAAAGTAAGCAATATCGCCATATAAGCCGATACCGAACGGCCAAGTATCGGCCATATTAACGAATACCGATACCGATACCGATACTATCGGTACATCCCTAATATATATATATATACGTAATATATAATATATATAGATATAATATATATATATATATATATATATATAGATATATATAATATATATAATATATATATATATATAATATAGATGGTTAAATCCAGTTTAAAACCACAAATATCTCAATCCATATCTCAAAAAACAACTACAAAGCTTCAGGAAAAGGAAGTATATTGTTGAATTCCTGCGTTAAAATTTTATTGCGAAACTGTAAAAAAAAAAAAAAAAAAAAAACATATCTCAAAACTACAATAGCTACATGAAAAGAATACAATTTTGGAATCCTTGTAAAATTTTAGTAGGAAAATGTAAAAAATAAATAAAAAATAAAATAAAATAAAATAAATATGGCTATTTTTTTTTAGGAGCAGGAGACATATATATAATATATTATTTGTAAAGGTATTACACGCAATGTAGGGGGCGAGCCGACGGGGAAACACAGGGGGGACGTTTCATACCCCGTAGGGAGGGCGAGAAACCCACGCAAAACACCCAAAATACCAAAGACGGTCCGAGACCCTCCCCGGAGGGGGAATAGTCCTACCCTGTCATTCCCGGAAAGCGAGAGACCCCGACTCCCGCCATCGGTGCGGTATACCCTTGGGATTCCCATTAGTTTAAAAGCAAAATTTAATTTAAAGTCTATTTATTTTAACGAGTAACCAATAAAAGTCTCTAAATAGGCCTTTTAATCATATTACTATAATTATTAACAAAATTTTTTTTTTTTTTTTTTTTTTTAACATTTTCCTATGTAAAATTTTACCAGATCAAAAAATGTCCTTTTCGCTGTAGCATTGTAAGTTGAAGATATAATGTACCTTTCCCGCGTAAGCTGTGTAGTTTTGAGATAATGGATGAGAATTTGTGGTGTTTAAACTTGATTTCATTTATATAACTATATATAAATATAATATATATATATATATATTATAATATATATATAATATATATTAATATATATATATATTATAATATATATATATATATTATATATATATATATATATATATATAATATATATATAATTAATATATATAGTATATAATATATATATATATATACTAATCCAGAGCGACTCCTGCACTTCGTGCTACTTCGGCGACTCGCTCAGCACGCATTTGACCATGTATAGAAACGACTAATTTTTGCCAAAATTTCACAATGTTTAGATATATTTTCATATTTTTTTTGCGAAAAGTTGGTCAAATAAATGAAATTATTGCATAAATAGAAAAACATTATGCAAAATGAACGAAAAAAGGAAAATACCGCTATCAAAAAGCTTTTAAAACACATTAAAAATAGAACAATCCGTGCCCAAAGAAAGCGGAATATGATGTGGGAATATATATAGTATTAATTTTTTTTTTAAAATACTCTGTTTCTAAATGATATGTTTAAAGACTATACATAATAAATAATATTTATAACAAAAAATATTTAATTAAACAAAAAAAAATTTAAAATTTTTCGAAAGAAAGCTAAATCAAAGAGGAAAAATGATAATTGAAATAAAAAAGTAAGGTGAAGCACAATAGAAACATTTACATAGAAAATAGTTTTAATAGGGACTGAAGATATATATTATAATAATATAAATAATAATATATATAATATATAATATATAATAATATATATATATATATAATATAATAATATATATATATATATAATATATAATATAGTATATATATATATATATATAAATAATATATATATATATAATATATATATATATAAAGAAGAGAGCAGAGAGAGAGAGAGAGAGAGAGAGCCACGAATAGTAAAAATAATTACTAGAGTCGCCCACTGATATTAAATATATTATATATATAATATATATACGCTCTATATATATATATATATATATATATATATATATAGATATATATTATATATATATAATATATATATATATATATCATATATAATAATTATATATATAGTCAGCCTCTCGAAAGGCATCATGCATCAAATTTTAAAATAATAATAATATTAATAATAGATAAAATAATAATAAAAATAATAAAGAATAAATGAATAATGGTAATAATGATTAATATTATTATTATTAAT